>JANZLD010000006.1:34232143-34253711 GCA_026413575.1 Erythroxylum carthagenense | reverse complement strand
AGCAATACATGTACTGGTCGGTTATGAAGGCGGTCTTCTCCTCGAGACTCATTTGAATTTGATGATAGCCTGAGAAAGCATCCAAGAAGCTGAGGAGTTCATGCCTGGATGTGGAGTCTACCAGCTGGTCGATCTTGGGTAAGGGGAAACTGTCCTTTGGACATGCTTTGTTCAGGTCGGTGAAGTCGATGCACATTCTCCACTTTCCGTTCTTCTTCTTCACCAACACCACATTGGCTAGCCATTCGGGGTACTTGACTTCTCAGATGAACCCGGCTTTAAGCAGTTTCTCTATTTCTCTCTCGATCACCTCCTGTCGCTCCTTGCCATGCCATCGCTTCTTTTGTCTAATCGGTTTGCAATCTTTTCGGATACCAAAAGAATGCGATGCAACCGATCGGGAAATTCCTGGCATGTCGCTCGGTACCCAGGCGAAGACCGATCTGTTTTCTATCAAGCAATCTGTGATTTCTTTGACGAGCCCCTTTTGAAGCTCGGAGCCAAGATTTGTGAACTTGGAGTGGTCTGCTTCATCCAATACGACCCGTTGTGTTTCTTCTATGGGGTTCATCCTCTCCGTTTCTTCGTCAGTTCTCACATCAAGAGAGCTCGTCAAGACTACCGCCCCGTCTAATGTCTTTGTTTCCGCTAAGTAGCATTCCCTGACGATTCTTTGCTGACCTCTGACGACATCGACTTCACGGGGCGTTGGGAACTTCATTGCTTGGTAATGAGTGGAGACAACTGCTTTGAGGGCATTTTGAGTGGCTCGTCCGATTATTGCATTTTACACCTCGATAAACTTCATAACTAGGAACTCAACGTCCATCTCTACCTGACAAGGTTTTCGTCCGAATTTTACCTTAAAAAATACTCATGCAAAGGGGTAGGCCGATGCTCCAGTCACCCATTTGATAGATCCTTCTACGGGCAATAATCGATCCTCTGTTATCTCCATCTGCTTGAAGGCATCATAATATAACAGGTCGATCGAGCTGCCCGTGTCGATCATTACCTGTTTCACTTCGTTACCATCCATGTTTAGATTTACTACGAGCGCGTCGTCATAAGGACAACTAATGCCATCTAGATCGGACTCATCGAACGATATCACCCCATTGTTTTGCTTTTTTCTCTTGGCCGACAAGTCTTCACCGACCTGCCTGGCATACCTCTTTCTTCCTTAACGGTGGATCCGCCCGCTACACTACCACCGAAAATCATGTTGATGACCCTAACAGCTCGGTCATCTCGTTGCTCGGTGTTTCTGTCGCCTCTTGACCGGGACTGTCCTCTCGTTTCATGCCAATCGTCAATATTCTCATTCTGCCTCCTTCCGTCATTCCTATCGTTTCGCCTCTAAGGCAGCCGCCCATTGTTTGATCGACCGACCCTATTGTCATTGTCTCGATCGACATTTTTTCTGTGCTTCAAAAATCGACCTAGCTTTCCCCTTTGGATAAAGAATTCGATTTCTCTTTTCAATTACCTGCAATCCTCCGTATCATGACCAATTTCTCTATGGAAACGGTAATACAAGTTGGGGTCCCTCCTATTGATGGGGGTCTTCAACTTATTGGGTTCTCGGAGGGGTTCCCCATCTGCCCTGATGGCCACCAATACTTCCGCGTATCGTCTGTTGAGCGGGGTGAATTCTCGTCGATGTCCCTGTCGCTTGGTCGGCTTTCTCCAACTCGACTGATCCTTCTGTCGCTTGTGGGAATCGTCCGCTCTGCCGCTCGGCCTGCGGTTGTCTGCTTTTCGTTTAGTGTTTCTCAACACTTCTTCGAGCTGTATATATTTATCCGCCCGATTCCTTATCTCTTGAATAGACTGAGGCTGATCGAGGGCTAGTGACTTCTTAAACTCTTCATCCCTGGTATTGCTCATCAATGTCGCCAACATGGATGAGTAGGTGAGGTCAGGGACCTCGACAGTCTCGTTATTAAAGCGAGCGACAAACTCCCGCAAACTTTCATTCTGTCCTTGGGTCAATTGCATCACCTCCAAGGCGGTCTTCTGCGGCCGCTTACTTATGGCGAACTAATTGAGGAATAGCAGCCTGAAATCCTCAAAGTAAGTGATACAGCTCGGAGGTAAACTATTGAACCATCGTCGAGCTCCTTCTTGAAAGGCCGTACAGAAAGCTTTACACTGGATGGCGTCTGGAACGCAGTGTAGGTTCATCATCGACTGGAAGTGCTGTAGGTAGTACAGTGGATCGGTCTTTCCAGTATACTTTTCAGGCGTCGGTATTTTGGTTCCGGGCACCAGGAGGCTATCTAAAATTGCCAGAATGAAGGGAGAGCTATAATGCGCTGATGGATAACTCGGGCGGGAATTCATGGCTGCATTGATGCGATCGTTCACGATTTTTTCTAGAACCGCAGCAGGATGGCGATCGGCCATCGTTCCCATCTGCTGTGCAGATGTCTGTTGTTGTTCTTGTTGGGATTGCAGGATCTGACAAATCAATAGATCAGCCGCTTCTTCGATCTGTTTTCGAGTGAGGGAAGTTTGTTGCGACGTAGGAAGATTGGCATCCAGATGGTGTTGGAAGTTCAGATGCGTATCAGTCTCAGCGTTGTCCTCTAGGGCCACGCTTTGTTCTTCCTGATTTGGGTTCTGGGGTGGTTGTTGATCGTTCGGGTATGTAGACTGCGTGCGGGAATCATGACGTGTTAGCAGAAGGGTGGCTGGCAATTGCGAGCCTATCCGCTGTAGCGCGAGTGCCGCGACGGCGGCTATGTCAGGGTTGGATGTTGCCGCTTGACTGATCTGTGTGATTCTGGATGTGGTTCCCTAATGTCGGCCCCCACGGTGGGTGCCAATTGGTTCTGCCAGATTCTGGTGAGGCTGTGAATTACCGATCGGATCCATGAGGCTGGTCGATTCCGGCTTGAAGGTTCCTGTAAAACAATGAAGGCACGTCGGGGGTTATTTCCCAATAAGCCCCTTTGACGCTCAAGTTAGTCTTTTTGGAGAGTTTTTGTAGGCTGGTGAATCAAGAAAATTAGGGTTTATGAGTCTCCTACCTCTTTCGTGATAAAATCATACCTTATTTATGGAATAAACGCTAGGTTTAAGTCTTTACGTAGATCTCTACTTCTGCATGGGAGGTTTCCGTCTGCAATTGGGCCGTTCATATCTGGTTCTGGGCTTGGGCCTAGCACAACCGACCCGACCATATTGTTTATGTTTTCATGGGAAAGCAAGCTCCAAGCAATGTTAGAAACAATTAGGAAATGACACCAGCAACAGATAAGCCTGAATGATGATCAAAGAATTGCAGTTGAAGAAAAAGACAAAACGACGAGAGATTGTGTGACATGTCCATTAGTGGGCATCGAAGCTTTGTGCCAGGTGTAAACGTGCCGATATCCCTTTTTGTTCGTGTGACATGTTCGTTAATGGGTGTTTTAGCTTTGTGTCACGTGTAAAAGCGTTGATGTCCTTAGTTGTTTTTAGATGCCCATGTACATATATTTTAGGAATATCTTGTTTTTGATGCATATATTTGCGGCAGATAACTGCAGTTGATACATGATTTAGGGGTGCATGCATCGATACAATTTTTTAATCTTAAATAAATGGTAAATTTAATTTTATTGTATTAACTACAATAAAAATGTTTTAAATAAAATTCAACATATATAAATTATTTATTTTATTAGATACATAAATCTCATTATATCACCTGTTTGTCACATAATAAAATGAGACATATGTTAGATTAAACATAATTTTTTAATCATATTTATTTTTCAGTGAACTCTAATTAAACTTAATTAACTTAATTTAACCTCGATGTTTGAGTATACCCTAATTAAACTCTTTTATACTCATAAAGCTCTAATTTATTCAAATATTAAAGTCTAATTAAACTTAATTAATTTAATTTAACCTTATTAATATGAATATTCCTTAATAAAACTCTTTTAAACCCATAAAACTATAATTATTCAAAATTTCTAAATTAACTTATTTTATCCATTCCACCTGAAAATATTCTTAATTCTTAATTCTCATTTGTGTCCAATCTGGAGTCATTAAACCCTAATCATTTAGCAATCTGGAGTCATTAAACCCCAATTATATTAATTTAGCAAAACTTATACATAACCATTACAATGAGTCATAATATTTGGGACACAATAAACTCACTAACCAATAGATAAATATCGACAATAGAGAGAATTAACAATGATGGCTGCTCTAACCTAATTGACTATATGTTGCGCAAATTGCTATTTACTCTCTTCAACACCTTGTATGACCTCCGATTCCTTTCCCTCCTAATTGAATAGATGATAGTATGAAAAGCAAACTTAATAAACATGCCATTTCCTCTACCATGTTTAGTACACTGTACAAGAAATTCAAAGTTTTTGTCCGCTCAAAGGTATACCTAGGCAATTGTAACATGACCATAATTCTGCTCCAGATTGCTTTGGTATAATTACATTAAAAGAATATGTGTATTTTGCTCTCATTCCACTACTTACAAAGTATACATGTAACACCCCGCTCCCGTAAGACCCGAACCCGACATCGATGGTGATATTCGAGTCCGTGCCCTACGAGGGTGGCGTGCTACATCACTCAGTCAAATCTCAGTATAATTTTTTTAAAACTAAACACATACATTATATTATATGCGGAAAACAATTTACATACATAACTGGTAAATGCAATGACCACAAGGGCCCTCTTATAGATACAAATTAATCTAGTCCGGCGCCTTTACAAATTGATCGAATCTATGATACAAAAATTATCAGACACTAATGCGGACGCAACTGATCCCGACCTCTTCTCTCACTCACCAGTGGTCGCTATACGCCTGTTGCTTAACGAGATATTCTTCTGAGTCCTAAAAAATAATTGCAAATTTTTGGGTGAGTTTTGCTAACTCAATGAGGTAACTATCATCGATGGTCCACTCAAACCATGCAACAACGTCAATTCACAAATCATATTTTCGCATTGTTGCATATTTGATCACATTTCACAATTTACATAAAACTAACTTTATTTCATAATGCACTTTCACAAATTTCACATTCTCACATTTACAGAAATTCACATTCATATTTTTCATATTTGATACCCACATATGAGACTCACTTCCCATTTATTATTAATTTTCTATGACCGAGTGCCTAAACTATCCCTTTGTAGGGCTCATTAATATCTGTCCCTATTCCGTTGGTGGATATAGGGCTCATTATGCGTTGAGCCTGAGACTCTGAATCACTTATGAGCTTGATGCTCATTTTCACACGTTGAGCTGAAAGCTCTGATCGGTGGCGTCTCTGGTCAACAACCATTTTATTTCATGGAACACTCCGACATATCACTATTATTTCATAATCTCATATGCAGAAGTACTCATAATTGTTGTCACATCAGTATAAGGTATTTTGCCTTTCATTCATTCAAATAGATCAAATCAAATGCAGCATGTAACACTTTTCTAATTTAATTTGGTGTTGTGACCGGGCGCCTGAACTGTCCTGATAAGGGCACATTAATCGTTGAGCTGGAGGCTCTGAAACTGTCCCAATAAGGGTGCATTAATCATTGAGCAAGAGGCTCTGAAACTGTCCCATTAAGGGCGCATTAATCGTTGAGCCAGAGGCTCTGAAACTGTCCCATTAAGGGCGCATTAATCGTTGAGCCAGAGGCTCTGAAGCTGTCCCGATAAGGGCGCATTAATCATTGAGTCAAAGGCCCTGAATCACTGTGAGGCTCGAGGCCTAAATATAAACGTTGAGCTAAAGGCTCTGATCGGTGGCTGCTCCGGTCACAACTGTCATTTTCTGTTCATGCATTTATGTATGACATGCATATGCCACGATTCATCACATCATTATGCACGTATGCATATATCACAATCGATTAGCTTATGAATGGCACAATTTACATTTATGTATCACAATCAATCACATGAATTCTAATTAGTCATATCATAGGCAAGTAGTTCACAAATTTACATACCCATAACACTTCTATGTCATTTCTCTCCGATACACCGGACCTTCAGTCCAGAATCCACATTCAAAACACAATCCCACCATTCTTCTCCACAGAATCATAATCAAAGAATTATAACAAAAATATAATTGAGGGGCCATCTAGGTCACTCACTGTAACTTCCGCGCTAACGCCTATAAGTCTCGGCAACGTCAGGGGGTTGATGTTCCAAATGTGCCTCTATCACCAGTCAAAATACACATATTTTACACATTGTCCAATCAGAAATATTTAATAATGTACATGTAGCAATTTCAAAATATGTACTATGCACTTTCGTGACATTCCCGTCACAGCCTTTTCTCAATATCAGAACTCAATAAACACTAACATCATTTAATTTGTTTCAGAAAAAAATCTGAAAGTTATTCTCCAAGCATATATGGACTGTTCTTATGTCGAAACCATATTTTACGTTCATCTTCCATCCAAAATTGAGAACTCTTAAAGACTGATTCCATACCTCTCTTCTTCATAAAACGTGTAGCCTCATGTCTCTAGTTTACACCAAATCAAAAATCCCTTATTTGAATATTTGTACAAAAAGTTATGGTGTAAAAAAACAAAACACATCTGTCAAGAAACTGGGTTCTCGCCGCGGCGAAGGTTGAGCCCGTCGCGACGACCGCGGCGAGAGCACAAGTGTGCGCCACGGCGTGCACACTTGTTGACGCCGCAACGTGCACGCTTGAGTGTGCAGCAGCGTGCACATGAGCACGGCGCGACGTACGAACCTAGAAACCTAAACTTGATTTTTTTCAACAATTTACAATCAAATTCTTCCCATCTTTCAAAACATATTTCATCTTAACCCTAATCATCACTCACACATCATTTTCTAACTCATTTTAAACCCATATTATTCACAAAACATCAAAATCTCTCATAAATCAAAATCCCTAAACCAAACACATGTTTAACTCATTCTATCACTTTTAACACATAATCCTCTCTTAACTAACATCAAAACATGCTTTAATCATTTGATCAAGAGGGATGATACTATACTTACTTGATTTGGCTTCAAAATCTTCGAAAATTTCAAAAACCCAACTTCTCTTCTCTTCTTCTCCTCCCACGGCATCTTCCTCTTTTAACAAACCAAATAATTCTTTCATCTCCTTTTTATACTCTTTCTAAGTGTGAATGTCCATTTTGCCCTTTCCTTTAAGCGTTTTTTTATAACTTAAGTGTCATGCCCAAATTGCCCTTATACAAATTCTTATAACTTCACTACTTCAATTCAGAAATTCAAACTCTTAAAGACTGAATTGAAATTCAATTCCTTTAGATTCACACACTTTCATTGTTTCTTTCGTGCCTATCAATTCCCATTTCAATCAATTCTTATACTTTGACTTTCATATTCCTCTCCAAAATTTCAATGCTCATGATAAAAATATTCCTAAATCATGTCATTAATTTGTAGTGCCAATTTGACAGTCATTTTCAGTACCGAAAATCTCATCGGTACCCACTTAGCAATTTTATGCAGATTACACATCAATCACTCCAATTCACTTTTGCAAGCACAAAATTCACATTATTCACAAAAATTTCACTTATAGCCACATATGTCGGGAAAAAGTCACGAATGCATGTATAATCATGTGCATTTGCAAAAATTACCAATCATATCAGTATCGAGGCCATTTTATGCATGAATACGCCAAGATACGTGCACACACTCACAACCTGACCCCAATTTACTATTTTATCCTTCCCATCGGTGATGGGATGTTACAATACATATAGGGTCAAAATCATCATTCCATTTGTCTTTGGTTTGAAGCCTATTTTTGATCGCTAACTAAGTGAATATAACAACTTTATATTTGTGATTGTGCTTCCATATTACCTCAAACTAGGGGACCACATCATGGTGACTAGTCAGTACCTATTAACAAAATATGTTATTGAAGGAACCACCGAAGTGTGGATTCTATACGATGCTGTCCTTCCTCAATCCTGCAGGAATGGTAGGCAAATAAAAAGAAAATAAGTGAAAACCTCTTAAGGAACCAACCCATTCACCATTTTAGATGAGCATTGACACTTTAATTTTATTAAAAAGATATGTTCGATGAATAAGAGGACTATGATTAGTACATTTATCAAACCATATCCATATATCATCTCCATCCCCCAAACTATGTTTGATATAGGGACAGAAAATACTTCTCAACCTGAGTTAATGCTTGAAAAACCATGAGAATTCTCTGGATTTGTCCGCTGCCATAAATTCTGACTTCGGATATAATACTTATTAATCCATTTAATCTATAATGTGTTTTTGTCAGTGAATAATCTCCCCCTGTTAGCCTATTCAGGATAGTGATATCACTCCATTTCACCTTAGTTTGCTTCCCATTCTCAAATTTTCCAGACCACAAGAAAGCTTTTAATATTATACCTATCTCCTTGGTGACCCTCCTTGGCAGAACTAAGTAAGCTAATCAACGTAGATGCATACTATTTAGAACAGAATTGATGAGAAGTAATCGTCCAGTAAGAGACAAATATTTATTTTGCCAAGCATTAATTTGAACTTTAAGCTTATCAATAAAAGGTTAAAAAAAAGTTAGAGAATTTAGTCTTTACTAGGAGTGATTGGTACTCCCAGATATTTAAAAGGAGGAGAAAGCAACTCAAACCCGACTATACGACTAATCTACTCCTGATGTTTAACATTGAGAAAAGATACAATCCACTTTTCCTGGCATTAACTTTCATGCTAGACTAACCTGAGAATGTATACAACATATTCAACATCACTTAAATATAGGGAGTATCGACTTTGCATATGAGGATCAAGTCATCTACATAAATCAGATGAGAAAGTGAGATTATTCTATACTTGTAATGGAATTAAAAATGGTCATTACATTCCACCAGTTTACAAACAAGTTTAGATAAACCTTCTATGGCTAAGGAGAATAGGTAAGGGGAAAGTGGACCCCCTTGCCTAATACCTCTAGCAATGTTAAAAGGAAGTGAAGGGACACCATTCACCAAAATACTGAGAGAGGTGGATTGAATGTATTGCATAATCCAATTTCTAAATTTATCTAGCAACCCTATAACATCCAAGCATGCTTATAAAAAAGGCCAATTGATGGTATCATAAATCCTGAAAAAATCAATCTTCATTAAACAATTGTTAATAGTTTTACCAGATTTATAATCCCCTATTAAATTTTAAAGAAGTAAGATGTGATTGCCCATACTTCTCCTAGGTAGAAAAGTCCCTTAGACTAAGACGATGACCTCTGACAAAATTAGTTTAAGTCTGGCAACTAAACGTTTAACAATGGTTTTGTACACTATGGTGCAGTAAGAAATGGGTCTGAAATCTGAAATAGAAGAAAGGTGTTTCTTCTTAGGTATGAGGCAAATGAAGGTATGATTTACTTCCCGTAGCATCCGAGAGGCAGAAAAGAGAAGTCATCAAAGATGAAGTGATGCTATAAAGCAAGGAAGAAAGCATTTACCCTTAGCGAACCATCATAAACCTTAACTTCTCTAGATGTCTATTTTGAATTAAAAATATTTCCCAACTTAGCTTTATGTAACAAACTTGTCTTGCAAGAAAATTATATACTAGTGGGTATTTAAGATTGAGGTCCTTTTAAGAAACATCATCAAAGTAGTCGACATGAATTGTGAATTGATCAAAGAAAATAGGTGATTCTTAATACCAACCATTTTCTGATCTAATAGAAACTATACACTTCCTTAATTAGTTTTATATACAATTAAACCGTTTTGCATTTTCTTTCCTTTTGTCCCTATTTGGTCAAATCTTCTTTTGATCTTCTCTCTACCATTCTTATTCATTATGATGACAAGTGCATTTCATTCTTAGGACCTTTATTTACGAACAAATATTGACACAGTGAAGGTCACCAATAGCTAAATCCAACTCACAGCATAGGCATAATAGTGAGGTTTCAGAGATGAGTGAGAGTTAGAGAAGGGAATTAACAAGAATTAAAAAAGGTATTGTGCTTATGGAATTTAATTTAGAAAATTTGGACAACAATGTTTTTTAATTTAAGAGATTTTAATTAGAATATAATTAAATTATTAAGATTAAACTAAATTAATTAAATTTAGACTAAATCAATCTTATCTGGCAAACAAGGGTGTAATCAATCAGAGTTAAGTTGGATGTTGTTACCATTTGATTCCACAAAAAATAAAGCACCCTTGACTTCCCAATACGATTCTGACTTTCCATATACCTAAACATAGGTTGTTATGTAGAGCATGACACAAATATTTTACAAATATCTTCTTTCATAGGGGCCAACTCTGTAGTATCTTAATAATTTGTAGTATATTGTTAGAAAAAGAATTAGATAAAAGATCCACACACGTAAAGAATTATTTACAATTAGGCTATGTTGGTTAGACGTAAAGTTTTTAATAGAATAAAATGAAATGGTTTATAATGGAATAAAATGTAAATGGATGTAATATTAGAAAATTGTTGTTTGGGAGGGATAGAAGGGTTTATAATGTAATATAGTGAAATGTTGTTTGGAAAAAAGGTTTATAATGTAATATAGTAAAAAGTTGTTTATCATTTTATGTTCTATCCTAAACCTCCTAAATCAAAGGTTTCTCATTTTTATTATTTAGGATGAAATGAGATATAACATGAAACCCTCATCTTTCATCTCATTCCATTCCATTCCATTATAATCCCTCCTCCAGAATGATGAAATAATATTTCATTCTATTTTATTTCATTAATAAAACCCAACCAAACATAATTTTAGAACTCACACACCTACTAGAGAATGAGAACATGACATGGAGAAATCGGATGAAGCCATTAGAATAGATATCGAGATCTGGTTGGATCTATCATTGTGAAGGCTGGACCATGAATTCCTAGTTTTCAGCCACTTATCAAAGGAATTTGCTTTATAGTTTCTCCGATGACAGATTTAAAGTAAATCACTTATTAATATAGAAATCACGTATAATATGTAAAATACATAAGAAGGGGGTTGAATTATGTAATCTTTTCAAAGATATTAATCTTTTAAGATTTCTTTACATGATTCAGATGATCACAAAAACACTTTACTAAAGTTGATAAGTAATGCAATCACAAGTAATATTATCTACTCATCTACAAACAAGAAAATTAAAAGATAAGGATTAGAGAATAAACGTCGCGATCTTATACTGAGTCACCCTAAACCTTGGGTTACATCTAGTCCTCAGAGTTTGTCAGAGATTTCACTATACTCTTCAACTTTATAAGTATTCTTTCTACACTTGTAGAGCCTCTTTAGGTCTCTCTCACAAAGTACTCTTTATCTGCTTTCTTAGCCTCTTCAGGCTCTAGTCTTTCTTTCTCTCTCTAGGAACCGTTATTAGTTGAGTCCTGTAACTAATTCCAACTAACTACCTGACTGACGTTCTAGAATATCTTCCTTTTGTATCGTCTAGTATAATACTTCTTCTATTATCACATTTCGTTTGTTATTGCGCTTCGTCTGGTGTTGCACTTCGTTTGTTACTGACTTATTGTCTATGCTAACCACGCATCTTCTGGAGTGTTACTTATATTTTTTGGTGCACTTAACAAATTTATTAAAATAGTTCATACATTTCTAAGATTATTATTATTTGATTGTCATCAAAATTAATAGAAATGAAGTCTTCTTGACTTAACAATCTCCTTCTTTTTTATGAAAACAACTAATCATAATTTTAGAAGATAAAATGATATTCAGACGAATAGTATTCAGACGAATAATAATCAAAGCAAAAACATAAGAAATGCATAAGATATGCATACAAGATATATACAATGCTTTCTATCTTCTCTTCTCTTCTCTTCTCTTCTCTCCTATTCTCGTTCTCCCCTATTTGTTATTAATAAAAAAGATAGCTCATCGTAGACTCTGAAGGTATGAAACCTAAAGGTCTGAAATGCATGACTAAATGCACAAAGGTTTTTAAGTTGAAATTGATACCTTCAACCGTGATATTTCTGTACTATCCTTCTGTCACTTTGGCAACTACCTTGAAGTTTTCATCTTTAGTAGAAACTCCAAATTGACTTCCTGATGCTTTTGAAATGTGATGTGAAACATAGATACCTCCAGGTTGAGCTGCAATACATGCATCATCTATGTTCTTCACATCTACTTAAATATGTTCTTTTGTAAGATCATCTTCATTCCCTTCAAGAAATAACTTCTTTTTCCCTTTTTCTTCATTTCTCATGGGGGGTTGAACATCTTGGTTTTATATCTAGCCAATCTTTATCGATGTTCTGCTTGTAATCAGATAGATTGTATACCGATCATTTGAAATCTTCATTGGATATGATTTTGCCTTCTCATCTCGCAAAATTCCATATAGTCTTTGTTCTTCATGACTTAGAAGATGTATTATCTGATCGTTAATCGCTATAGGTTTGATTTGTACCTTGAATATCTTTTTCGAAGGTTCTCTGATAATAATTAAGCTTCTACTTCGAACAAATACTGATTCCTCTATAATCTTCATTTTCAAATCCTTTTTGTTAATTAGTTGAGAAGGATTGTAAGGTTTTAATTGGTGTTCAACTGTCTTAGCTTTCTATTGAACATCAGATGAAGAAACCTTTTTTAGACTAGGCTTCACCTTCTTTTGTTCTTCTGCCGGTTTAGAAGAAAGTTGTTGTTGAGACTTTTTCCTCTCAAATACTAACTTCCTTTTTATCTCTATTTCTCTAGATGATTTTGCTGATTGACTTTACAAAATAGAGACAATTGATTTGGTAGGTTGCTGTCTTTTCTCTACTTTTCAGAATCTGCACCATGAATAAGAGTTTTCTACTTCTTTTATTCTTGTTGTCATAAGGTCAATAGTCTTGGTGACCTTCTTGACTGTTTGGATTGTTCTGATTGAAGTATCTCTGCCTTCAGTGACACTTGTTGTGATGAGTGTTGAACCTGGCCTTCCTCTTTCTGTAGAATTGTCTTAGCTTTTATTAGTACATCAGACGATTTCTTATTCTTTTCTTCTGTGAATGTTCTTCCTATCAATCGAGGTTTTGTTTTTCTTTCAGACATAACACGTTCACTCCTGCTCTGTCTTACTATAAGCTCCCCCTGACCTTTCTTTCGATGTAGAACCTGTATCCGCTTCATCTTCAAACTTTATTCCCATTCTTTGAATAATAGTGGCATTAATAATGCTCTTCACATCCATCTTTATCCTGTTACCTCTGTCGAGTAAGATTCCAGATTCTCTAAAAATCTTTGTCAATAGCATACCATAAGGTAAAGAGCTAGAATATCCCTTTGACTTCATCATGTGCTTCAAAATCAAGTACAGAAGATTAATGGGTTGGTGATTCAATAGGTGAAACAAACATTGTTCATTGTTCATTGTCACAACGTCCTTCGAGCCTATTCTTAGTAGAACACAGTGGAGAAGCAGTGAATATAGAACCTTAACCTTCGGAACAAGGGTTGAAGCCTTCTTAACTTCTAGATCACTACTTCTATATAATTGTCGATTGATGTGCACTTTATCTACACGACCTTGAGTAATCCATTTTGTATTGTTAAACTGCTTTACTCCAATACTAGGACACCTAATGACCCCTCTTGATAATATCTTGTGTGACGATAACCGACAATCCATATACCATTGATACTAAGGTGTCGTCCACCACCTTTGCATTCTTCCAGGACTCATATATCTCATTCAAATAGACTTTTTCACGAACCTTCAAGAAAATTTTCCAACCAACTGCTTTAATTTCTGGTTTAATGTCCATATAATTTTCCTTCAAAGAGATGAAATCAACGTGTCTCCCATAGGTAAAAGATTGCTCTATTTGTTATCTGTAATAAATAAAAATTAAACACACAAATGTATTTCACTTAACGTAGCGACGTTAGTATCTAAAAGTAAGAATATGAAACAAAAAGAACTTAAAGCTTATAAGAGAGTATTGAATCATCTTAATTGAGAGCACTAAACAAGTCAGTTTTAAAGTTTTTCAAGAAAATTCTAGAGTAGAAGGTATTTTAGAATCTTGAGAAAATTTCCTTCTTATCCATACTTTTGAAAAGTTACCGTTCATAACTTATCATTACTATTTACTTGAAAACTTACGACTTTTTATCTTCTTCTTGTACGAATTGTCTGGGACATGACGTGTCAAACGAATGGTCATTTAGCATTACCATATTTAAGTTTCATCTGATTTCCTCGAATCTATCTTCACACAAAGGTTTAGTGTAGATATCTGACCATTGTTGATTCGTCTCAACAAATTGTAGACTGATGATTCCTCTCTGTATATAGTCTCATATAAAATGATGTCTAACTTCAATATGCTTTGCCCTCGAGTGTTGTATCGGATTCTATGATAGATTGATAGCACTTGTATTGTCACAGAAGATTAGAATTTGATCTTCTTGTATAGAATAATCTTCTAACTGATACTTAATCCATAACGTCTGTGAACAACAACTTGCAGCTGACATATACTCAATTTCTGTCGTAGATAGAGCAATTGAGCTTTGCCTCTTGCTTGACTAAGAAATTAGATTATGACTAAGAAAATGACAATCTCTACTTGCACTCTTTCTATCAATCCTATCTCCAGCATAATCAGCATCACAGTAGCTAATTAACCTGAAATCTTTACCTTTCCCATACATTAAACAGAGATTAGTAGAACCTGCCAAGTATCTCAATATTCTTTTGACAGTAATATAATGAGATTCTCTAGGATCTGTTTGAAATCTTGCACACAAACAAACACTAAACAGTATATCAGGTCTGCTTGCAGTTAGGTAAAGTAAAGAACTAATAATTCCTTTGAAAAGGGTTCGATTGACTTTCTTGCCTACTTCATCCTTAGAAAAAAAGATTGAAGGATGCATAAGAGTTGACATAGATTTGACCTTCTCTATTTTATATTTAACTAATAATTGTTTGATATATTTCTATTGATAAATAAAAATATATTCTTCAGTTTGCTTAATTTGTAAACCAAAAAAGAATTTCAATTCACCCATCATACTCATTTCAAATTCACTTTTTATAAGATTTTCAAAACTAGAACATAGCTTCGTATAAGTTGCACAAAAAATAATATCATCTATATATATCTGTATTACAATGAAATCATTTTAAATATATTTTCTAAACAAAGTCTTATCTACTTGTCCTCTAAAAAGTCATTTCTAATAAAAATGAACTTAGACGATCATACCAAGTACGAGGTCCTTGTTTTAATCCATATAAAGCTTTATGAAGTCTATAGACATAATCTGGTTTATCAGTATCTTCAAAACCAAGAGGTTGCTTTACATAAACTTCTTCATCTATAAAACCATTCAGAAAGGCACTTTTCACATCTATTTGAAACAATTTTATATCATGACAAATAGCATGTGCAAGCAAAATCCTAATAGCTTCTAGTCTAGCTACAGGAGCATATGTTTCATTATAGTCTATTCCTTTTTGTTAATTATAGCCTTGAGCTACTAATCTAGCTTTGTTACGGTTTACTCTTCCTGATTTATCTAGTTTATTTTTGAATACTCATCTGGTTCCTATGGTAGACTTATTCGAAGGCCTAGGAACTAAAGACCAAACTTTGTTCCTTGTAAATTGATTTAACTCCTCCTGCATGGCTAAAATCCAAGCTTCATCTTGAAGAGCTTCATCAATTTTCTGAGGTTTTAATTCAGAAACAAAAGCTACATTTGTCTCTTTTCTAAATTTAGACCTAGTTCTCACTCTTTCTGAAGTTTCGCCTATAATGGGGTTTTTTGGGTGAGAGGATTTGTACTTCCAGTCTTTTCTAAAACTAAAGTTTTCAGGAATATCTTCTACCTTATCAAGTAAATCATCTGGTAGTGACATGTCTAGGTTATTAACTAAGGGAGCAGATAGAGTTTCATCATCATAATCATCTCTTCTATCTGAATGAGATTCATCATCAAACTTAACATGCATAGATTCTTCAATAGATTTACAAACAAAATTATAAACTCTATATGCTTTAGAAGACTTCGAATATCCTAGAAAAAATCCTAGATTAATCTTAGAATCAAATTTATCCTATTTTCCTTTTGTATTCAATATAGTGCATTTGTAACCAAAAGGATGGAAGTAAGAGATATTTGGCTTTCTTCCTTTCTATAACTCATATGAAATTTTATTTAAAATAGGTCGCAAAAATACTCTATTTTGAATATAACAAGCTGTATTTATAGCTTCTGCCCAGAAATACTTAGGAAGATTTATTTCACATAGCATAGTCGTTGCCATTTCTTGAATCGTCCGATTCTTTCTTTCTACAACTCTATTTTATTGTGGAGTTCTAGGAATAGAGAAATTATGAAAAATTCCATTCTCTTCACAAAACATTTTGAATTTTTCATTTTCAAATTCTCCATCATGATCACTCTTAATTCCAGCGATAGAAATTCCTTTTTCATTTTGTAACTTTTCGGATAGAACTTTAAAACATTTAAGAGATTCATCTTTATGTGATAAAAACAATATCCAACAAAATATAGTGAAGCCATCAACAATTACAAGACCATACTTTTTTCCACCAAGACTTAGTGTTCTGGTTGGACTAAACAAATCTATATATAACAACTCTAGAAGTCTAAACGAAGTTACAATATTTTTAGAAGAAAAAGATGTTTTAACTTGTTTTTCTTTTTGACAACTCTCACAAAAGAAATCTTTGTTAAAACTTATTTTTTATAATCCTTTTATCAAATCATGTCTAACTAACTTGAAAATATGTTTAAAACTAACATGACCTAGCTTTTTAAGCTAAATCAGTTTTTTCTCACCTGTTGATATAAAACATAAAATATTTTGACTTTTTAAATCATCTAAGTTAATCTTATACAGATTATTTCATCTCTTGGCAGAAAAGAATATGGAACTGTTCTTGTTTTTTACTACATAAGAATTTTGATTAAAGGACACTTCAAAACTAGAATCACATAATTGACTTACAATAATTAGATTATGCTTTAAATCCTTCAACTAGCAGAACATTATCAATAGAAGCAAATGAATCTTTACCAATTTTACCGATTCCAACTATTTTGCTCTGCTGGTTATCTCCAAAAGTTATTGATCCTCCTTGCTTATTTTGGAGGTATAGAAAAATAGACCTTCTTCCCGTCATTTGTCGCAAGCATTCATTGTCCAAGCACTATTGGTGCTAGTTGCTTTTTCCAAGAAAGGAGATCTGCAGTATATATTATGTCTTTCTTAGGTACCTATATTTTCTTGGATCCTTTGGGGTTAAACTTACAATTATTCCTCGAAATAATAAGAATATTATTTCTTTTTCTTTCTATTAGGAACAAAACTTTTATTATGACAAACATTACTATTAGTAAACCCTAAACCACTATTATCATTTGGATGTTTATTTTTCCAATCATATCATTCATCCTTTTGTACTTTCAATAAATGTTGATAAATCTGCTGAAACACTATTAATCATTTGTTTTAGTTGATTAATTTCCTCAGATCTATCTACAGTTACTTTCTTTTTCATATCGTCTACTTGTTTCTTAAGGCAGACGTTTTCTTTTTCTAACACTTCCATGTTCTTAAAGCTTTCAACAAATTTCTTTTTCAAAATCCTATGTTATTTTAATATAGCAAGTGAATCTTCTAACAATTCTAAATATACATCTTGAAGTTCATTAAAATTAGAAGTTACCTCATCGTTGCATTCCTTTTTAGCTACCAAGCATATATTTGCTTGTTCTGATGCTTCTGAGTCACAGTCAGATTCAGACGAATCCAAATCTTCCCAAGTTGCCATCATACTCTTTTTGTTTTCTTTACTTTTCTTCTATTTTCTTTTAAACACGAGCATTTAGACTTGTAATGTCCTGGTTTGTTGCACTCATAGCATACGATAGGACTTTTCTCATTCTTTGATTCGTCTTTGCTATTCTTCTTAAAAAAAGTCTTTCTTTCCCTTTGCTTTCTTTTTCTACATCCTCCTAATATTTCTTGCAATGAAGGATAGTTCATCATCATCTTCACTTGAATCTTGATCAGATTCACTGGCATCATCATTATTGATTTCTTCACTTTAATGCTTTTGAAGATGTGCTTCTATTTTTCTGGTTCTTTTGATTCTTCTAACCAGCCTTGAATGCTTTAAATTTATCTCTTCTAGGTTTATCTTCTGCATCAAGCTCTACTTCATATATCTTCAGTGAACCAAGCAATTCATCTAGCTTCAGCTTACTTATGTCATTGGCCTATTGTATTGTTGTAACTTTGGGTCTCCATTTTTTAGGAAGACTTTTGAGAATCTTTCTAACCTGATCTTTATTATCGTAGATTCTCCCATGAGCTTTAAGTTTGTTAACAATCGTTTGAAATCATCCAAACATCTAATCAATAGTCTCCTCATTTTTCATCTTGAACAACTCATACTAATGAACAAGAATACTAATCTTGAACTCTTTCACTTGATTTGTACCTTCGTGTGCAATGGCTAATGTGTCCCACATTTCCTTTGCATATTCGCATCCATGAACCTTATCATATTCACTTTTGCTTAAGGCACAAAGTATTCTTTATCTGCCATATTAACCTCTCCAGGCTCTAGCCTTTCTTTTTCTCTTTAAGAAAGATATTTTTAAGCTTTAAGTTATTGATGTATTTGCCCTCTTTTTTCGCACTTTGAATACAAATTTCTCTAAGTATTGTACAAATCAAATTTTCTCTCTTGTAAAAACGTTATTTAGTCTTCGACTAGAACTAGTATTTATAGCTTAATTCTCAAACTTTCTTCTTGAGAAACTGCTTCTTGAATCTTCTAGAAACCGTTATTAGTTGAGTCCTGTAACTAACTCCAACTAACTAACTGACCAACGTTATAGAATATCTTCCTTTTGTATCGTCTAGTATAACACTTCTTCTGTTATCACGTTTCGTCTGTTATTGCGCTTTGTCTGGTGTTGCTCTTCGTCTAGTGTTGGGCTTCGTCTAGGGTTGCGCTTCATCTGTTGTTGCGCTTCGTCTACTATTGCGTTTCGTCTGTTGCTGACATATCGTCTGTTGCTGACCACGCATCTTCTGGGTTTGACTAAGTGTTACTTACATTTTTTTATACTTAATAAATTTATCAAAACAGTAAATACATTTCTAAGATTATTATTATTTGACTGTCATCAAAATTAATAAAAGTGAAGTCTTCTTGACTTAACGAGATTCACCACTAAAACATGAGTGTTTGGTATAACTGCCTTGCATTTGCAACATTAGGTTGTTAGTTAATTTTCACAAAGGTAGGGATGAAACTTTAGACTGCATTGGAGGCCATATCCTTTCTAGCTGAGACTCCACATCTCCTTTGTTGCTTCTGGAACCTCCAATGGAAATGCTATGTTCACCAACCCCATGCTTAAGACCCTGAGCGTACCTGGTCTTAAGTAACTAAGACCATTCTAATTTAATACCAAAACTCAAACCATGTAAGTGAATTTTAAGGTGGTCCCAGGATTAAATGAAAAGTATAAAAGTAGATGCATAATAGATTTCTCACGACAATCGAGAAGAGGGTGAGAATAAGGTGTGTTAAATCATTTATGATAAAGGAATGATAAAATGAACTTCCACTTTTCATTTTCATGTTTGAAAGCATCAAAACTGCACTTTTTTCCTACTCTTACGCATCTTCCTATGACTAATGTGTCTATGTCAGACTTTTTTTTTTGGTCCCCCAGAAGGTGTCCACTGGGCCGAAGCCGGTGACTAATCCCCCTTCACAGTACTGATACATCCCTTTCAGGGGCTGCCGCTGGCCCAGGAGTTTGCTGCATTCCCAAGGGCAGGGATCGAACCCAGAACCTCTTGGTTAAGCAATGAAGGCATGCACCACCTACGCCAAGACTAACAATCTTTTAGATCCACATTCAGAGTGAGGTGCACAGGAGTTGTTCTTTTCAAAATGCATTGAAAATACTCATGTTAATTTGCAAGACATAGAAAAATGCAAAGGAACTCTTAACCCTTACTTATGTTTCCTATCGAAATTTTCCCTATAGAAAATCAATTTAATCCTGAAGTAATTGAAATGCTCTCTCAAAAACTTAGCAACAATTATTTTTCTGGTAACAATTCATACAAATAGATGTTTTTATCAGCTATAAATGGATAGTAGCCATTAAGATTCCACTTGGAAAAAATGAATTCCATAAAATTTTACATAATTCATTTACAATTCGTGTGTCATTATTGGAATAATCAAATTTGGACTTAAATCATAAGGTTTCAATTATGTGGAATTGATATAAACTTATCCATTTCCTTTTATAATGTGTAATTTGGAATTCTACGGTACTTCATTTGTAGCAGTCATTAGACTAAATACTCCAATTAAAGTGCTAAACACTATCCTTTATAGGAAGGGAGAAGTTAAATATATATAAGCACATTAATCACTTGTTAATTGAATTCCATTTACATTCCAAACAAAAACTATAGGAAAATCCAATTACACTCTACAACACTACGTAAGTTGTTTCAAATGTAATATACTAAAGAAATTTACTATAAAATTTAGTTCATCCAGATCTTATGTGAGGTATCTAGTTCTAGTGCTAGATGCACTAATCACCTTGATGTCTGTAGAAAGATACAGATTTTGCAATGTATTAGGCTTGAGGATTATGAAAGAAAAGTATACAGATAATCAAAAGACTATTTTCGTATATCCTTTAAGAATTTGATCCCCTTATACAAAGCCAAGTATCAAGTAAATCACCTAAGCAAAATTATTGTATCTAATGAGCATATAATTAAAGTATGTAAGACATAATTACACTGTAGGATCTAGTTTTCTAAACCTAGTGTACTTCCAAAACTTCACAGAATGATTCTCCATTTAAGGGTAATATAAAAGATGGACAGAAAATGTGCATAGTGATAAAGGAAACACATGCAAGAGGGGTAAATTGTGTGTAACTTTAAAATATTTGCAAGTTACTTTCAGTTCAAAAAGATATGATTGGAGCTTGTCTATAATTAAAACAGAAGGAGCCTGTTGTGTAATAGAAAGTTTGTTAAACGACAAAAGCTTACTAAAGGAAAAGTTATGTTACAAACAATTTAAAATAAAAGGCATTTATTAAAATTAAAAGGAACCTCTTGCATGTTGAAAATAGAAGAAGCCTATTATAAAGTGAAGGAGCTTCTTGGTGAAATAAACACACACATAATATAATGCAAAAATTTATAAGTTAAGAGAAGAGAGAGAAGAACGTAGTTGATTTTTACCGGTTCGACTTATAACCCATGCCTACGTCTAGTCCCCAAGTATCCAACTTGAGTGTTTCACTAAAAAAACTAAGAAGTAATTTGATGAACCTCTTCAAGATCACGTGTCGGAACCCGACCCGGAGACCGGACTCCAACTTCTCATAGCTTAACATTTACTCTTCTCTGATACCATAGATGTCGGACCCCGATCCCGAAGCCCGACTTTCGTTGTCCC
>JANZLD010000006.1:34216459-34226620 GCA_026413575.1 Erythroxylum carthagenense | reverse complement strand
TCAACTTCCCAACAATTAAAGCAAAACAATTAAAGCATAAATTAAATAACAATAAAAACAAATTTAAATGCCAACATTTCCCCCCCTTAAACTTGTTTCTCCAACAATTGTAACTCAAGTTGTTTCCGTAAATACTGAAAAACTTCAACTTTGACAGCTTTTGTAAATATGTCTGTAACTTGATCACTTGACTTCACATATATAAGCTCAACTTCCTTTGCTTTGATACTCTCTCTTATGAAATGAAACCGAGTATCAATATGCTTCGAACACTCATTATGAACTGGATTTTTGGCCAAAGCAATTGCAGATTTGTTGTTCACATATATCTTTGTCGTGACTTCTTACTGCAGATTAAGTTCTCGAAGCAATCTCCTCAACCAGATTGCATGACAAACACAAGAGGTTGCAGCTATATACTCAGCTTCGCAAGTCGATAAAGCAACAATAGACTGCTTCTTTGAAGACCAAGTAAATGCAGTACTTCCAAAATAGAACACAAAACCAGTAGTACTCTTTCGATCATCATAATTTCCAACCCAATCACTATCACTAAAACCAATAAGTTCCAACTCCTTTTCAGATGTATATAGCAGCCCATAATCAATTGTACCTTTTATATATCTTAGGATTCTCCTGGCCGTCTTCAAGTGAGAAGTCTTTTGAGTCTCCATGTACCTACTTACCAAACCAACACCAAAAAGTATATCAAGCCGAGTGCAAGTCAAGTATGTCAAACATCCCACGAGACTTTTAAAATAAGTTGGATTAACCAACTTTCCTTCTCCTTCCTTCGTTAATTTGATACCACACTCCATTGGTGTATCCACGGATTGGCAATCCTCCATTGAGAATTTCTTCAAAATCTCTTTAGCGTATCGTTCCTGCAAAATAAAAATTCCATTTTTACCTTGCTGCCCTTCAATCCCCAAGAAGTATCTCATCAAACCCAAGTCGGTCATCTCAAACTCCTTCTCCATGGATTTTTAAACTCTTGCATCATAGAGTTGTTATTTCCCGTGAAGACCAAGTCATCCACATATAAACACACCAACAAAATATCATCACTAGAATTGATTTTGGCATATAAAGAATGCCCATACGGACAATTCATGAAACCTTCTCGAACAAAATATGCATCAATTCTAGAATTCCAAGCCCTTGGCACTTGCTTGAGCCCATAGAGAGCCTTCTTCAACCTGAAAACTTTTTCTTCTTGGCCTTCAATTATAAACCCTGGTGGTTGTTTGACGTAAACCTTTTCTTCAAGGTTTCCATTCAAAAACGCTGATTTCACATCCATTTGGTACATCTCCCATTTCCTTTGAGCTCCAAGAGAAATGAACAATCTTACAGTTTCAAGTCGAGCTACAGGTGCGAATACCTCTTCATAATCCACACCATATTTTTGTTTGTATCCCTTCACAACCAACCTTGCTTTATTTCTCTCCACCTCTCCTTTTGCATTTCTTTTCGTCTTAAACACCCACTTGACACCAATTGCTTGATGCCCTTCAGGAAGAGATGTCAACTCCCATGTGTTGTTCTTTTGAATTGTGTGGATCTCTTCATTCATTGCCTTCCTCCATTTCTTTTCTTTTGAAGCGTCTTCATATGTTAATGGATCAAAACCTGCAAATAAACACAAGTTATTCATCTCATCTTCATAATCAAACTCAACGGGTTGACTTGATTCATAAATCTTTGAAATTCTTCTTGTCTTTCTTATGTTCAAGCAGCTTGAATCATCTTCATGGAATTGAACTCCATCTTTACGAGGCGATGAATTTTTATCAATGTGATCTAATGTGTATTTTTTTGCCACTGCTCTTCATCAAAGACAATATGTTTTGATTGGTCATCGAGCTTCCAGTCCCATGACTGCTGCTCATCAAACTCTACATCTCTAGACATCACGATTTTTCGAGTTATAGGATTATACAGTTTGTAGCCACTATAATTTTCGCCATAACCCAAAAATATGCACTTCTGACTTTTATCCTCCAACTTCGTATGCTTCTCTTCCTGTACTTTCGCAAAAGCAACACATCCAAAAAAAATTTAGATGGTCAACTTTTGAGTTACGAAGGCTCCAAGCTTCCTCCAGTGTCATGTCTTTGATGCGTTTTGTTGGAAACATGTTCAACAAATATACAGCACAAGCCACAGCATCTCCCCATAAATCTTTTGGAACATTCCTCTCTTTTAACATACATCGAACCATATTGGTAATGGTTCTATTTTTTCTCTCCGAGATACCATTTTGTTGTGGTGTCTGAGGCATGGTGAGCTGGTGTATAATCCCATTCTCCTTGCAAAAACGCTCGAACTCCAAAGATGTATACTCTCCTCCTCGATCAGTCTGTAGACATTTTAATTGACATCCGCTTTGTTGTTCAACCATATTTCTGAACTCCTTAAATTTTGAGAACACCTCTTTTTTCTCCTTCAACATGTAGACCCAGGTTTTCCCACTGTAGTCATCTGTAAATGTCAAAAGATATCGATTTCCACCGATAGAAGCAGGCTTGATGGGTCCACAAACATCCGAATGCACCAATTTGAGACGCGATGATGCTCTTCTCAACTTGTACTTCTGAAAAGGCTTTCTTTGTTGCTTCCCTATAACACACACTTCACATAGATTATCGGGAGCTTCGATCTTTGGCAGTCCCATCACCATGCTTTTCCTCTTGAGTAGCTTCAACGCCTCAAAATTTAGATGCCCATAGCGAAGATGTCAAAGAACAGAGTTGTTCAATGTTGTTGCCTTCAAGCAGTTCGATTCACCAATCATTAGTTTCAGCGGAAACTTCCTATTCTTAGTCATCTTCACAAGAATAATCAATATGGTATTTTTATCTCGAACACTAAAAGCTAAATAATTCATTTTTATGTCATAGCCCTTTTCCAACAATTGTCCAACACTCAGCAAATTACTCTTAATATCAGGAATATAATAAACATCAGAAATACAAAACTGTCTTCCATTTTGGAGTTCAAAAATAACATCACCTTTTCCTTCAATCGGCTTCTTTGAGAGATCCCCAAAAGTAATGTTGCCAAGTTGTCTTTCATTTAGTCGAGCAAAAAACTCCTTTCTTCCACACATACGATTTGATGCTCCAGTGTCAAGAAACCAGGTAACAGATTTGATTGATTCTGGTTCATTGCACGACATAAGTAGTGCTGGTCCATCGTCAATTTCTTCTTTGTTGACAAGGTTCGCTTTCTCAATTGCATTGTTGGCATTGTTTGAGTTGTACCAACAATCATAAGAGTAGTGTCCAAACTTTTAACAAATATAGCACTGGACATTAGATCTATTGTTTCTACCTCGTCCACGTCCACGATTTTGACTCTGACCACCACCCCTTCCACGACCATTACCATTCTGATCAGTATCATCTCCATTATTGTAATTATTGGTTTGCTCGCTAGAACTTGAAGCTTGTCCTCTACCATGACCTCAGCCTCTTCCTCTTCCTTGTTGATAACCTCCACTAGATAAGTCATCATTTTTTAATGACAGATTTGCTTGCAAAACTTGCTCCAAATTCTTTTCTCTAATTTTCTTTTGTATTCTTTGTTCATATGCTTGTAACGATCCTAGTAACTCCTCTATGGATATGGTCTCCAAATCCTTCGTTTCTTCAATCGCCACAGCTACGAAATCGAACTTCGAGTCTAGAGATCGCAAGATTTTCTCTACAACTTAAACATCCTTTAGTTCTTCACCATTAGTCCTCATCTGATGCACAATGGCGATTACCCGAGAAAAATAATCAGCAACCTTCTCTGAGTTTTCTTGTTGTAATGACTCGAACTGAGCTCGCAATGATTACAAGTGAATCTTCTTCACTTTGTCAATTCCCTCGTCTGCTTTCTTCAGTATCTCCTAAGCATCTTTTGAGGTTTTGGCTGTTGTAGTCAACTTGAACGTTGCTGCATCGACTCCTTGATAAATTATGAATAATGCTTTCTTCTCTTTTTTCTTCATTACTTTAAACTTCTCCTCGTCCTCCTTTCCGGAACTTGATTCTCCATAGCCATTCTCCACAAGGTCCCACACATCAAGCACACCCAACAAAGCCTCCATTTGGATACTCCACATCCTGTAGTTTTCTTTCGTCAAGATGGACACTCGTGATTGAACGGGATTTGCCGAAACCATTATTGTTGAGGCTTTGATACCAATTTTGAAGGACTATATTTTCTCTTAACATTAAACCAAAAACAGGAATACAATTTATAGGCAACATAGAACATTCTAGTTCTAAACTCTCCATATTCCTAACTCTTCACCCTTTCAACTTCCCAACAATTAAAGCAAAACAATTAAAGCATAAATTAAATAACAATAAAAACAAATTTAAATGCCAACATGTTATGCATATACGTACAAGCGGTATGGTGGAAGTATCTAAAGGAAACGAACTAGAAGCTTTTTGGAATGGGGAGAAGAAGTTCAGGTGGGACAAGAAAAATGAGGGTTTCATATTGCACCTCATTTTATCATAAACAGTAACATTAAGTTATTTATGATTTGAGAAGTTTAGGATGGAATGTAAAAAACAACTTTTTACTATCTCTTCTTCCAAATAATATTTCATTATATTACACAGTGAACTCTTTCCATCCCTCCCAAACAATAATTTTCTACTATTACATCCATTTATATTCCATTTCATTATAACCATTACATTCTATTCCATTCGATTAAAAACCTTACATCTAAATAAACATAAAGATCAAAGCATAGTGTTCCATTTCTTCCTACCGGCATACTGTAAATGGGGATCGCATTGTCGTTATAGCTATCCCATCACCTTCCTAGCCCATCTTCATCCGATACTACCATAATTCATCCCCTTATCCACCACCACCACCTCTACCCGCCAAACTCTAATAGTGAAACTCGCTGGTAAGACTTGTTTAGTTTTTGTGATGGTATGATTGTAATTTGATGAATGAGAATATTATTTAATTAATAAAAATATTTTCTATTTTTATGTATTATACTAATGTTGTTTAGTTTTTGTGTTTACTTGATTGTACTTTGATGAATGAAAATAGTATTTAATTAATAATAATATTTTCTATTTTTATATATTATATTAATTACGTTTGATATTTTAATACTAAAGATAAAAATTTTTGTAATAATTTTTATGTAATTAAAATTATGATAAGATCATAATTATAAGATTCAATTTACATTTATGAATTATTCTCAAATTTTCCTAATTATTGTTTCATCAATACAAGATATTGATGAAAAGATAAAACTAGCACACATTAAGAAGATATTTAAACTAATGTATGGGTGCTTATTCGAGAATTAGTTTACCAACTAATTCGACTATGAGGGTCCCCAATAAAATACTACTTTTGTGTTTGTGGATTTTTTTTCATAATGATGGTAGAATAATTGATCCTTAAACTTGAGATTATCAAAATATCTCATGTAGAAATTATTGCATTTTGATACTACTTATGAATTATCCCAGGATAATTCAATCGTTAGTACTTGAATATAATATGAACCATATGGAGATAGTTGGGTAAGTTAATAAAGGATTTGTCACTCTAAAATAATTAAAGAGATTGTTCCATTGTTCTTGATTAATAGTGATTTAAGAAATTCTCTTGTTAGAGTGATATTTTCAAATATCAATTAGAAATTAATTACTAATTAACAAGAACAAACATGATTAGATACAAAAGAGCATACACTATATCTATACTCTGTCTGAGTAATACATTACATAACGAAAGGATTAAATTATACATCATAATCATGTATAGACAGATAAAGTCAAACTACTTTGACATTCATAATATTTAAGTAATCATGACATATTAATAGACGTCAATCTTAATTTATAATTATAAATTATTTAATTGAAGAATTAAATATTAATTAAAAGGAATTTTAATTTACATAATTCTAATTCTAATTCTAATTCTAATTTATAATCATTGTCAATATATTAGGAATATAATAGGTCACACATATAGAGTTGTTTAAAAGAAAAATCAATTTAAATTAAGTTGGACTTAATTATAAAGTTTGAGAAACTTTAGGGATCAAATATGAAATATTTGATTTATTAAATTTAAATTAATTATAGTTAGAGTTATACTTTAATTATAATCGATACATTTAAGTTTAATGGAAATTGACTTAATTAGAAAGTTTAAGAAACTTTAGGATCAAATATGAGATCTTTGGTTTTATTAAAATTAAATTAATTATAATTAAAGAGATTTTAATTATAATTGATGTATTTAATTTTAATAGAAATTAAAAATACTAATGTTATTTCTATAAATAGAAATAAGCATAAAGAGCTAGCACTCCTACTCATTCCTCTCAAGAGTTGAGAAAGCGCTCTATGTATACTGTTAGAAGCTGGAAATGTGAACAGCTCGTGTTGACACATTGAAAAAGTTTTGAAAGGATTTTAACAGGAAAATCAAAACTGGTACAATTTCATATTTTATGATTCGAGTTTAATTATTCAAGTTATTCAATTATGAGGATCCGATCGAAAACTATAAAATTTTATTTTTCGCTTCATCCGTGATTTGATCACAATTGTTTTCTAACAGTGATATCAAAGCTTCCTTTAATTGTTTAACTTGAATGTGGTTGATTGTTATTGATTTGATAAAAATTAAGACTTTAAATCTTGTTTACATTAAATTAAGGTTTATAATTTGATTAAACTCGAAACTGTTTTTCAGAAAATATTTATGCCCTATTATGGAAATTGGTTTATCCATCTGCTATGAAGAAAAATCATTTTATGTGTTTTTGTCTGTTATGGAAATTGGTTTATACATCTATGATAAAGGCTTTCTAGTTATTTTGTTAAATGAATTGTATATACGTTCGTTGGCCTTATGTTTTATGGTCCTTGCATTTTTCTTTTGTTTTGTGTGTTAATATTGAAATACACCAGCGGAGGTGGTTGCTGATGATGACTTGAAACCAATGGAAAAACACCACAAAGTAGAGAACTAGTGAAGGGTGGTTTCTACCTATGACTGCGAAGCAACTGTGAATCTTTGAAGCTGGTGTTAGACCCCTAAGTTCAGACTGCGGGATTATGCGAGTGTTGGCGAGCCTTGGCCAATGCTTGGCACGTAAGTTGGTACAAGGAAGGCGTGTTGACGAAGGAATAAGGCAAAGTCTTGTGAGTTGGTGAGCAAAACCTGAAGAACTTGCGAATTAGGTGAGGGATGTGGGAAGTATCGACGAAGATCTCGAGAATAGGTGAGATTCGATACACGTGGGCATGCATAGGCGCGCATTGGCAGAAATCTTCTATGAGACGTGAGATTCGGATGCGAGGCTGCACGGAGTTGGAAAACTAAGTCATGCAAGACCCGAGAGTGTGCAAGAAGGTGCTAAAGTGTATGAGACCCACGAGGATGCACGAAGGCATGCGAGCGCGATGAGACGCCTAAGCACTTAACTTCGGCGAGGCAGGTCGAAGGTATGTAAATGGGCGAGGTTTTTATACTAACTTGGATTGTGATCTGTGACTTGTGACTTGTCATAGAGTGACGAGACTGCACCATAAGTGAGCATGACATGGAAGATGGACTTGTCTATAGACGTACATTGATGGATCTATGTGCGGATAAGCTATGTTGAAAACATTAAGGCAAATATGGGCGAGTGAGATCAGACTTGGTTTGAATTTTGGTAGAGCATCAGACCTTGTGGAGATTGACTCGACCTAGGCTAAGGACTTGATTGACTAAGAACTTGGCTATGCTCGGATGGATGGACTACGACTAATGGACTTGTTTTGGGAAGTGTTGGATCAGACCAGTGTGCTAATGGGCTTCGGCGAGATCACATTGCATCATTAGCGGATAGAGATCGCGGGAAGATCTTGGATGATGTGGTAATGACTGTGAGTTAGAGTTGCAGTGAAACTCAACATCTGAAGATAGTGGAGATCTTTGCAGATAAGGGTGTTAGTATTCTAGATAAATGTAAACTCTATCTTATGTTATCTTGTTAGATTCTATCTTATCAGCTAGAGTTCTATATGGATGGGGGTGTCATCCAATTAGTTCATGTAATCTTATCTGATAAGGATAGACATGATCTTAGGTAGTACAAATTTAGTGGGAATCTGTGACTCCAAGCTAGGATGCCTACATATAGCTCATTCGAGCTTTGTTCTTCTCATTCATTCAGTCGGGAAATCAGAGAGAGCATTCTTTGTATTCCTTTAAGGGAAAGTAATATAAAGTTGGTCTTTTGATCCTTTAAGGGAAAGTAATATAAAGTTGATCTTTTGACCGTATCTCTGTGTGTTTTCTTATTGCTTATATTCTTTGTTGCTTCTACATTGTTTATTCGAGTGTGTGCGAGGTAAACACTTCGAGGGTTAAGGAAAGCCTGAGTTTTACTTTAACGGATCTAAGTGAGACTGCCATACAAAGGGTGTGAGCGAGTAACTTCGGGTGAAAGTTCAAGTCTCCAAGGTAACCTTTGTAATAGCTAGCATCTTAAGTAAGGGTGACAACTAAAGGTAAGGCGGCGGTGACGCAAAAGTAGAAACCATAATTATATGAAAAAAATACACATACCCCACATTATGGAAGAGCGTATAGTGCAGATATGCACTAATTGGTTGTTTTTATACCAATATTAATTTTACTATAAGTACACGGCATAACTGTAGTTAGCATAGACAAGTATAAGTCAAATCCCACAAAGACAATGATTACCAGTAATTATCATTATCCAATTATCTAGTTTACGAATTGAGTGATGGTTTTTAATTAAAATTAATGCTAAAACAAATAAAATAAAGTAAGAAACAATAATGAGCAAGAAGAAAGGAAAATCACTTAGAAAATAATCAAGTACCTAATGGATGAATCCCCCCTAAAACTATTAGATAATTAACCTTTTATTATGCAATTATTTTATTAACTATTGGACCGTAAAAATTCCTATTGTGTGCTAATAACTCACTTGAGACTACTAACAACTAATCTTTGGTTTATCAACCAAATTATTCATGTTAAAGTTTATAAGATTGCTTTATTGATTTGTGAATTTCGTTATTAGGTTTGACCCTAATTTATAGTATTTTGTCAACCTTTCTTTGTTGGACCAATGGTGGTTGGCAAATTAAATCCCACTTATGTTTTGATAATAATAAAATGTATAGAATTGGTTAAGAAATTATTTCAGGATTTTAATTAAAGGACCAATGCAATTTCAAGTGATAATTTCCAAGGATGCAAGTGATAGACAATGTTCAGAGTTTAAATGTCAAAGAGATAAAATATCAAGAAATCAAGTTAGTAATAATCTTCTACGATCTAGAGAAGATAGACAACGTGCAAAAGATGATCTTAGTGAAGATTATGGATAGAGATCTTGAAAGATCGAACATTATGGATAGAGATCTTGACACTGGTTCCAGTCGACTAGCACTAGTCGACCAGTCGACTATCATCTCTTCCAGTCGACTAGCATCCGTCGACCAGTCGACTAGCATATCAACCAGTCAACTAGCATTCTATATGATCTGATTCTGACGAATTCAATGATTCTAAAATGGGAAGAAAATCCTTTTTAACGTTCATAAGAGATCTTCAATGGCTACAAGAGGATATCCAACATCTATATTGATCTAGAAGCCTGTAAATAAATAGATGAACACCAAGAGATCGATTAGTGCTTAAAATAGCAAAGCATACTGATCATAGTTCATATTTCTTATAATATTGCTCTCAATTCTTTTAGCACATTCAAGAGTATCTAGCTATCTTGAGCTTTACTTCAGTTTTCTATTATCTTTTTGTAAGCTTAGTGATTAGAGGAAAATCAGTGGTGAGGTTGGATTTGTGCCAGGAATCAAATCGGTTTGTAAGGGTTGCTTGAGCCGGAATTCAAATGGTTATAAAAGTTCGCACTGAACTACAAAGTGTACAATATAGTGGTTTTCCAAATCCTAAGTGGGAGCTTAGGTAAAGGACGTAGGTCTTAGCACCGAACATCTATAAAAACAGTGTTTGCTTTTCTTCCCTACTCTTTTCATTTAATTAATTTGATTGTTTCGTGTGTATTAATTTTGTGTTTTTGTAGAACTCTATGAAAAAGTTTAAACGATCTATTCA
>JANZLD010000006.1:34184310-34212305 GCA_026413575.1 Erythroxylum carthagenense | reverse complement strand
ATTTTCTCACCAATTTCTTTCTCATTTAAATTCATTTTAATATTTCTATTTTTCATCAAAAGTTCGGGGTCCAACACGAGTTCTCTTCGAAACTCCTCCATTCTTTGATATTGACCCTGAAACACTAGCAAACACATCAAGGTACCTTAAAAATATAATATTTAAGCTCAAAAGCTTGTACTAACCTATAAAACATAATTAACAAAATAACATGATTATAACCTAAACAGATACTAAATGATTAAATTAACGACTAAGCGCATATCAATCTATGCCTTAAAACATGATGTAATTTACACTTATCAATATCCCCACACTTAAACGTTTCCTTTTCCTTAAGCAAGTAAAACAACAAACAACACAAAAGCACAAAGCACTCAATGCAATAATGAGGCAATGACTTTAACTTCACAAAAAAAAATTTAACTTTAAACACAATTATTCAAGTTGTTCCAAATTATTAACATGCAAAATCCACGTCTAGGAACTCTGGACTAAATATACTTATTAATTAAAACTTAAACGTCAATTTGATTCACCCCTTTTTATTATAAACACACATTAATAATTATTTGGTCAATCAAACTTTGTAACTAAGCCCAAGTATGTTTTTATGAAAAGATAAGCTACTTACAAGTTCGGTACGTTTTTATTAGAAAATATTGATTTTTTGTTACTTTTTGTGGGCATGGACCTAGTAATTTTACATAGAGGCAAATATTGGTGATGAATGTCAATTCGATTACTTGACTAAGTCATGCTTTTAGTAAGTTTTTTGGTTGGAATATCATTATAGCCTTTTGACGTGAAGGCACACATTTGTGATGTGTGCCAATCCGGTTACTTGACTATATCATGTTCTCAACTGACTACTAGCTCTATTCTTAAGGCCAATAGAATAGTTATTTATTTAAAATTTACAAACACTTTTTTTAATGCCTACCTTGTTGCTTTAGCTACTCGTTTTTATTAAAAAAACTAGCAAAGCTACTTAGTCGAAAGACCTCAAATTATGAATGAATGTGACAACTTCTAGGGTAATAAACTAACATTGAATCCTAATTAACGTGCATATTTTAGCCAAAGAACCTAGATTACTAATTTCACGGGCTAATGACTCTTCATAACTTAGTAGATTGTGTTCAAAATTAAATCGATTTCTTTCGATCTAAGCCATCGATACATTCACACAATTCACAATATGCAACCTAAACACATTAACATAACAATATGCAAAATTCACACTTAAAGCGAAACACACAACCCTCCCCACACTTGAACAACACCTTGTCCTCAATGTGAGAAGGAGATAAACAAACACACGTGGAAGGGTAATAACATAAAATAAAATAAAACAAAATAAATACTAAATTTAAAAGAAAAAGGTTTAGAAACAAATCCTTACAGTGATGAAGGTGATGATGGTGAGGGAGGCGGTAGTTGCATACCTTGAGCCTCAAAATACCTATGAATATGTCTAATCTCTTGGCTCTAGAGTCTTTGTTCATTTTCCATCTTCCTTATTACCTTAGAGTTTTTAGCTAAAGTGTTTGTCAAAGTTTTAATGTGAGCATATATTACCATCGGTACTTTCTGTCATCCCAATTCTTCTTCTTCATCTTCCTCCCCGGACTTCTTACTAGTCAAATCCCCTTCTTATTGTTACTGAGCGCTCGAACTTGCTTGACTAGTCCTGATCTTAATGTGTGTTTTGACACTAATATCCCAAAGTTTCATATTATGAGACTTCAGGATTTCAGCTGGCCACAGATGATGATGGTTCATAAATTCAGAATGGTGGACTGTGAATCTGTTGCTCTCAACTCTATAATAATTAGCTATAGCCGAAACCAAGTGACTCATTCCTAAGTTATTGCTCCTCTTACGTCGAGTAGCAATAATTATGTTGAAAAAGTGGGTGGTTATGCAAACTGGGATGCTGTGATCCATGCACCATAACAGGAAAAGTTTCTTCGTCCAACACTTGTTAATTTCCATCTTATTAAAAACAGATTGACACACATATTTGTGTAGCAACAAATGTTTGTGGCTTCTGATAATGTTGTTATGCGGATTCTTAGCATTGAAGCACTCTAACCCAATTAATTTAGCCCAGTAAGGGGTGACAGGGAAATCGTTGTGCTAATTCACTACGGATAATTCGGGGAACCCATAAATTTTATACAAAATATCATAATTAAGCTCATAGGGTTGTCCTTGTAACCTAAACTACAATTCCTTAGGGTTATTGGATTCGAACTGAAGGGATGTAAAGAAATATAGGGTTAGTTCTTCGTAAACTGGACATTGAATATGAATAAACTATCCCCAGTGAATTCTCTACTAGATTCTCAACCTTGTCTCTCAATTTTACTCTATCTAAAGTCTCAAAATGGAAGTACTCGGGAATCATAATTTGCTTATTACGAAGGAAGTGAAAGCAATTACCTTCCTAATATGAGAAGATCGGAAAAACTTTCTGTAATCTGTTGCCCTATCTCTTTTGCCACGGCCTGATACATAGGTTTTTCCCTTAGATTGGGTGTGCTTAACAATCTGCTTGATTCGTGTCCCCACTAGGAATGAGAGTGTTCAAGAGTTGCACAAGTAAGGGAGTTATGTTTAGGTAGAGGGATGAGAGAGCCTTTGAATGTCTTATGTGTAGAGAGAGAGTCTAAATGAAAGTGATGGAAAATATGAGGTTAGAATCGAATATATAGGTGAAGGGAGAGCAATTTTGTAAGAAAAAACTGGAAAACGCCTGTTTGTAATGCCCTGTCGCAGGCCACAATCATGGTCTTCAATGATTTCACCAAATTTTGATTTTTTTCGTCTTTCCTCTTTATACACACCCCCTGAGATCCTTCCCTATCTTCTTTTTAGCACTATCACCTCATTATACTTTCCTTTCCGATCATCTTTATCAAAATTAATGCCCTACTCTTTCACAATATTTATTTGGAACCGAAACAACCTAAGTACAAAATTCAAACTATCAAAAATCGAGGAAATAATCAATAATTTAAAAACTATGGATTGCCTCCCATTCTGTGCTTCTTTTAATGTCATTAGCTTGACACTCTTCTTTACTCAAGGGTGTTTAAGAAAATTCTTCAGTGGTGACTCAGTTGTCAATCTTGTAAAATGTATGCACGCCACTTGGTCGCTTATACCGCCACCTACCTTTTCCTGATTCTTTCTTCTCCTTCTCCTGCTAGATTTATTCTTTTCCAAGGAACACTTTTGATCATCATTCTTCTCTTTTTCTCCAAAAAAATCCATTCCCTTTATGACAGCCATGGGTTAGAGAGGACTTTTGTCATTCTTGATTTCGATGAAAGATATATGTTCCTCCCTTTAGAATTAACTTACCCCCATCTACATCCATAATTGATTGAGTAGTGGCCAAAAATGGCAATCTGAGGATAATTGAGGTTTTCGTGTCTTCTTATATGTCCAGTATGAAAAAGTCCGTGGGAAGGTAAACTTTTCCACTAAAACATGCACATCTTGTACGATACCATTCGAAGATGAACTTAATTATCTATTGTTTTTTCTTGGTGGGAACTATCTCTCTATACTTCAGTTTTTGATATAAGGAATATGACATCATATTTATGCTAGCCCCCAAATCAGTGAAGGCTTTTTCCATTTTGACACCTTTAATAATGCAAGGAATATAAAAGTCCCTTAGATCCTCCTTCTTTGGTGGTGTCATCAATTTCTTTTCTTCCTCCAACTTTGCATCCACCTTTCCCCTTATTGATTCCATTAGTGTAAGTCGTGCTTCCAGTTGCTCGACCATGTTTACATCTTTATTCAACTCAGCTTCCTTAGATTTCCTCATGGCTTTGATCCGGAATGGAATTGGGTTTGGTACTTTTTATCTTAAGCAAATTGTACCTTGCTAGCAGAGAGCCTTCCTTATTCTCTTGCACCTCTGCCTCCCCTTTGTTCCTGAAGGGATTTGACTTTTGTTATTCTAAAATGGGGTAGATGTTTATGTTGATGCTTCTAGGTTGTTTGTAATTTTGGTTCGCTACTAAAAACCTTCTTATCAACCTTATTCTTGTCATTCCCTTCATTATCTTTAGCTTGGTGTGATTCCTAATAAGTGTAAATTGTATCCTGTTTTAGGGCATAGTTTAATAAATGTTTAGTCATTAATTCGATCATTTAGTATGTGTTTAGGTTAGAATTGTGTTAGGTTGATATTTATTTGTGTTTTAAGGGTTAGTACAAGCTTTTAAGCTTAAATATTATTTTTTAGATACTTTGATGTGTTTGCTAGTAGTTCAGCGTCAATATCGAATTGGAGGAGTTTTGAAGACATTCGAGCTAAACTAGAACTAACAATTTAATAATTCATAATCAGTTAGGTTAGCATTAAGAATAGGTAAAATTCCCTTTTTCTCAATTGGTAATTTCCTTCGGTTGATTCTTGGGTGTGCTGCAATTTGCTTAATAATTAGTATTTTCATGTTTGATTCTTAACTTGATTTATTGAATTAAATTCTCATATTAGTTTCATTGAATCTTGAATTTTTGTTATTTGTTCCAACTTTAGAGTTTAGGATTAGATTAGTTTCCTCCTCGTGGGATTGACTCCTTTGGTACTATGCTAGTGAACTGTGCACTTGCGAATTATTGATGGTTAATAATTAAAACTTACACACAACCAAACCACGATCAAGTTTTTGGGATTGTTACCGAGGAGGCAATTAGTTTAATTCTCATAGTTTAAGGCTTTTTCACCATCTTTTAAACAGAAAAAAAAAACGAGAGAGAAGCTAGGTATAAAGTAAATGAGTCATCAACGTGGATATCACCAGACAATAATAGGGAATCTCAAAAGTTGAACACCAAAAAGAAAAGGAAAGAACAATCATGAAGGGTCTATATTATAGGGAGCAAAGGACTCTTGTGGATTTCAGTGAGCCCCAATTTAGTTGGGAAAATAATCATCCTTATTTGAACACGTATACTTCGGGGTGGCAGAACAACCCAATTTTCTATTAGTATAACAATGAAGGCATTCCCATTGGACATCAAGACTTATTAGGATTTTAGCAAGACGAATCTAGTTTATAGAATTCCAAGTTGGACAAAATCATGGATAAGCTCACGGATATGGAAGAGACCTAGAAGTGATTAGAAGAGAAGTTTGAGCAAGAAGCAGAAGATCATGCCTATTCTATTCAAAACTTAGAGATTCGAATGGGCCAACTTTCTAGGGAATTTTGTAAGCAAAGTGTGGAAAATTGTCTGTGTAGCATGAAAGTAAATTCGATAGAGTCATGTCAGGCTATCACACTTAGGAATGGGGTAGAGCTAAAAGAACCAATAAGAAATCAAGCTGAACCCCACCTTATAAAAGACCAAGAAATCAAGAAAGAGGATGAAGAAAAGGATGAAAACCCCCATACTATCCACTAGATCTCAGTATACCATGCTTGAACATCGGAAAAACTTTAGTAGATGTCTATGAAGAGAATATTATCCTTTGGCTCAGTAATGACCAAGTGACATTCAACATGAATGATGTATTAAAGAATTTGAAGGAAGGTGGCTCATTCAGGTGAATTGATGTGTTCGAATCTTTAAAAGAGTAAAAGGAAAAAGAACAAATGACAACGAACATCGAGTTTAAAGAAGCTATGAAAGTATCTATTCGTGAAACAAAAGAGGAAAAATGAAAGGGAGTGACTAAGGAAGAACAAGAGCAACAAGCCCTTTTACCAAACAAATTGCTAGGCTTAATAGAAAATTATAGGAGTTTCGTTATTCCTTATTTTATTAACAATTTGTTAGTGAAAAGGACATTACTAAAATTAATTGGTTTTGTCAACTTTATCGATATTGTCCTCCTAATCATTTTGAAATTTTTAGCTTACTTATAGACACCAAATTGATGTTGAATAAGATGGATGGAAGCAAGCCATTCATAATTGAACTGGGCTGAGCTTCTAAGGATGCAAGGTCAAGCTAATAACCCTAAATTAGTATGTTTAGAAGTTAGATTTAAATTGTTGTGCATTTAGGTTTGTTTTTAATTCTAAAATAAGTTTTGAATGAGTTGGAATGGTTTGAATTGCTAATTCTTTTATTCTCTTGAATCACTTATAAGATAGGGAAACACTCTCGATGTCAAGCGGATTTGGTCTCAACACTACTGTCATCACCACCTCCATCACCATAAACGATTCCATGTTTTAATCCTTTTCTTTTTATTATTTTTTATACATTTTTCGTATATTGTGTTTTACTTCCCCTAGTGTGTTTGTGCACCCTTGTCACATTGAGAAAAATGTATTATTCAAGTGTGGAGAGGGTTGGGTGTTTTTACCTTGAGTGTGAATTTTGTATATTGTATGATAGTTTGCTTATGTTACATGATGTAAATTGGGTGAATGCATCAATGACTAGGACTTAACGGGATAAATTTAGCCTTAAATATAGTCTTTTAGGTTACGAAGATTTATTAACTTGTGAAATTAGTGACTTAAGTTACTCAGGGCTAAATATGCTAGTTAATAAGGATACGATGTTAGTCTATTCACCCTAGGAATTTGCCATACTCATTTATAATTTTAGGCTAATCAAATAAGTGGCATTATTAGTACATTTTCATAAAAATGATTAGCTAAAGTAATAAGGTATTTAAAATTTTATCTTAAAAAATATGTTGTATAATTTTAACTAAAATAACTATTCCGCTGGCCTTCGGGTTATGAATAAAGCTAGTAACTAGTTGAAAATGTGAAGTAGCTGAGTAATCAGATCGACACGCATTATAAATGTGTGCCTTTATGTAAAAAGGATATAATGACGTTCCAACCAAGCAGCTTAATAACAACATGACTTAGTTGAGTAATCGGATCGAAATTCATCACAAATATTTGCCTCAGCATAAAAAGACTAGGTTTATGTCCTTAAAGAAAAATCAACAAAAATAATGTTTTCAAATAAAAATACCAAACTTGTTAACAGCTTGATTTTTCATGAAAACCTACTGAGAAATAGCTACACTTTTGTTTTGACTAAATGATTATCAATGTATGTGTTCAAGTGATAGAGGTGAATAGACTCAACATTAAAATTTTGATTAATTTCTATATTTAGTCCAAGGTTCTTAGATGTGGATTTCGCTTGTTAATAAGTTAGAATGACTTGAAGGATTGTGTTTATAGTTAAATTTGTTTTGCTAAGTTAAAGCCATTGTCTCATTATTGCATATGCTTGTTTTGTGTTTTCTTGTTTTGTTTGTTGTTTTGTTTGCTTGAGGACAAGCAAACATTTAAGTGTGAGGATGTTGATAAGTGCAAATTACATTGTGTTTTAGGGCATAGTTTGATATGTGCTTAGCCGTTAATTCAATTATTTAGTAAGTGTTTAGGTTAGAATTGTGTTAGTTTGTTAATTATCTGTGTTTTAAGTGTTTTAAGGGTTAGTACAAGCTTGTGAGCTTACACATTATATTTTGAGGTACTTTGATGTGTTTGCTAGTGTTTCAAGGTCAATATCCAAGAATAAAGGAGTTTCAAAGACATTCAGGTCAAAACAACAACTTATGATCATGACATGTCAGGCCACGGTCGTGATAGAAGCCCAAGGAATAGGCCATAATCGTGGCCTGCATGTTGCAATCGTGATAGAAGACTCAAATGTGAGCCACGATTGTGGCTTGTGTTAGGCAAATGCGCGGACACTCAAGAACATCAAGTTTTGAGGAATTTTTTTTAACCTTTTGGATCTAAGAAAAATCCTAAGGTTACCCAAAACATAAGAGAATATTTAGAGAACAACAAAAGAGGCAGAAAGAGAAACCCTAGAGAAAGATCATCGAGAGATAGAGAAAAAGAAGAAGGAAGAGAGAAGAGGAGAAGAAGTTAACTCAATGTACTTCCCAGATCAGGAGGTTTCCCGACGTTGCTGCCTCCTGTCATTTATTTTAGATTGTATTTCCTATTATTTTCAGTTTTATCATTGTATAGAATTGGATTAAATAGTTAATGGTAGGAACTAAAATGTCGAGGATGTTTTAAACTCACATTTGGAATTTTTTCTTGAATTAATGAGAATCTGATTGTTTATGTGTTTATTGGATACTATTGTGGTTTGATTCCTTGATTGCATAATTCGATAATAAATTGAGAGGGTGAATTGAATGAAAAATAATTAAATCGGACTAATAAGAGTTAGGTGATTTAATAGAAACTATAATTGAATCAGATCGAGAATTTGTGTGCAGAGAGATCTTGCATTCGATAGTTTATTATAAAACTTCAGAGCTAATTAGGGTTTTAGATAGGTTGTGAATTGAGAGATAGCAACCTTCATTATTTAATTAGGGTTTACGATTTTGGGTTAATGGTTATAACTCGAGAGAGAGTAGTCATTCTTATAATAGTCTAGAACCAACAATCAAATAATTTCTAATCAGTTAGGTTAGCATTTAGGATAGGTAAAATTCTCTTTCTCTTAATTGGTAATTTTCTTCAGTTGATTCTTAGGTGTGCTACAATTTGCTTAATAATTAGCATTTTCGTGTTTGATTCTTAATTTGATTGATTGAATTAAATTCTTGTATTAGTTTCATTCAATCTTGAATTTTTGTTATTTGTTCTAGCCTTAGATTTTAGGATTAGATTAGTTCCCTTCTCGTGGGATCGACACCTTTTGTACTATGCTAATGAATCGTGTACTTGCGAATTATCAAGGGTTAATAATTAAAACTTACACACAACCAAACCACAATTAATTCCTCCTCGGTTGCCTGTGTGACGACCATGATTTGTTCTTTCGGATTGGACTTGGTGTTACTTAAGGGTTTCTACATTTTGGGTTGCTATTGCTTCTGCCAATTGACTTATTTAAACGTCCAGGTTATGTATCGAGGAGGCGTGGTTCTTTGTAACTTGCTCAAACTTGCCTTTAAGCCTCTTATGTGCATCCTCCATACCTCCAAGTTTGTTTAAAATTTTGTCCAGTTTGGATTCCATCAAACTCGGTTTGTCTTGTTGGAAACCTGGTGGTCCTTGAGCTCTAAACCGTCCTCCAACATTATTTGACTAAGAGAAGTTTGGGTGATTCTTCCACCTAGGGTTGTATGTGTTGGAGTAGGGATTGTTTCCCCTTCCTCAACCATATTGAGTTCCCATATAGTTTACTTACTCTAATCCATTATCCTTCATTAAGAAACAATTGACTGTTTTATGATTTAGCTACCCAAAAAACTCACACTTCAACTAAATAACTTCTACTATATTTGAGGATGAGGCCTTTATGTTGTATAGTTGTCGAGTTAAATTATCAATTTTAGCCTGCATTTCTATCTTTTGATCGATAGCTACAACTCTTTTTGGCTCACGGAAAGTTGCAGGTTGTCTACTCAGCTTGTTCATTTATAAACAACTATTACTCACCATCTCATCTAATAGCTCTTCTACTTCATCTACCGTTTTCCCAGAAGTGATCCTCTTGAAGTCATATTAATTATGCCTTTTGTAATTAGGGTTACTGTGTTATAGAATGTTTGCAAAAGAAATTCTTTGGGTAAGTTATCATGTAGACATTTTCTTTGCAAGTCTTTGTAGCGTTCCCACGCTTCATAAATTGATTCCCAATCACCTTGCTGAAAGTTTGTGATCTCCTTGATAATCTTCGTAGTTTTAGTAAGGAGAAAGTACTTCTAAGAAGACACAAACTAAATAATCCCAGTGGCAACATTAATCGAATTGAGAGAATGGTACCAAGTTTGGAGCAAAGTGGAGGCTTGAAATGGGGAGGTTATTAGAGACTATAATTTAAGAGAAGAATTGTGGACGAGTTAACCCCAAGAACGTCTATAAGAAATTTCAGTTGGTGATCTCTAGGGAGCTTGAGGGGATGAAACGTTTATAGAGAAGTATGAGTTCCTTCATGTAAAATTAGTTGTAATACTTGAATTATTTTATAATGCTTGATCTTAACATATTGCCTTATTCTTATATTAAAAGGTTATAATGAAAATTACATGGATCTACACATAAAATAATTTTAATAAAATAATTTTAATTCGTTTTTGATCTTGTAATCTTATCTTTTCTTCATTTGATTTTTTTAGGGCTCAATCACTTTTTTTTAATGTTAAATTAACTTCTTGATGCTTAATTTACTTTAATCAACTTCTTGAAATACTTTGTAATAATTCATCTCTATTATCTTGCTTTATTTTTGATACATTTAATTATTAATGCCATGAATAATAGAAAATTAACATATTTTTTATTATCAACTTTATAGATTAAAACACTTCTTAGTTCAACATGTTTTCCTATCTTAATAAAATTTTAAGTCAAACAAAGTATAACATATAAGAGATTAATAACAATTTAATTTATAAGTGAAATGATATTATTCTTTCTTTATTTATTATAACATCTAATTAAAAATAATTGCAGAATTAATGTAAAAAATATGGATGAAAATTAAGAATACGATATATCAATTGAAATTAAACATACTGACTGCTTAATACAACCTTCATTTTGTACTGTTCAAAGATTATATCAATTAGAGAAAGCTTTTTATTCCCTTTGATTGGTATCCAGATAACACCGAGCAAAAAAGGAAAAAACCAAAAGAATCAAGGAATGAGAGAAGACATCATTACCCTTGGGTGCATTTTCCCGCCAAATCGAGTAAAGAAAAACCCATTGGCAGTGGAAGACGCTGAAACCCTAACCATCCTTCTTTTGAAAATGGCGCCTTCTGCCAGTGCTCCTAATTCACCGCCGCCCGGCGCCACGGAAACCGCCGATAACGATCTACAGGTTGCACAAGGAAATGTCTTTGGTTACATAATTTTCTCTGTTATTTTAGAAGAAGCACTAATCTTTCAATTTGATCTCTCTCTCTCAGCCCTTTTTTGTCCTTCACAAAGCATCATCTCAAAAGTGTTATAAGAAATCAAGCGGATCAGGAAAAACAAGGAGGCGGATTGAATTATCTCCATCATTGTTTTCAAATGGCGAGAACTCAGAGATTGAGAATGCTGATGAGTTTCATTATCATCAAAATGTGAACATGCGTATTGAAGCTTTTCAGGCTGTCTGGTCAGAGATCGAGGCAACCATAAAGGTTTGTTTACTACTATTCTCCTTGTTGTAGGCTTTCAGTGTTGAACTTTCCTTCGTATATTTGGCTTTGTTTCATCAATGAGAGTATAGAATAAGGGCCCCATAATCTGCCCTTTGGTTTTGAATTAAGCCATTCTTTGTCTCGGGGGTCCGCAGGTCTTTGAGGACAGGTTTTCATCCATAGTTTAAGAGTTTCAATGCAAAGGTAGTTTGAAGAAAAGCACTTTGCTCTTGGCATCACACGTTCTTGGAGGTCTTTTACTTTAGTTGGAATGCTGAAATGTTCTAGTTTGAGTTGTAATTCCCATAGTAGGTTGATATCTTGTCATAAAGGTCCTAAAAAATGAATAGTTCTACTTGTATACGCTAGTCACAAATAGTCTATTTGGACATTTGGGCAGAGTTATGCCTTATGATAGATGAAAGCAAAATAAAATGAGATAACCAAATTATCAATAGTTCACTATGTTGCTTTAAATTTAAGTTTTCCTTTTTTATTCCTAAGATTACTAAACTAAAACTAGTTAAACCATTTATCTCAATTTCATTAAGGATTAGGTCAATTTATCAACAAAAGGACCTTCATATGGTACTTAACCTAAATTAGGTAGTAAAATCTTAGTCCTTTTATTGCAATCACTCAATTTGGTGAAAGAGTGGCGCCAATACTAATGAACTTTACTCTTTTCTTCCTTTTAAATGATATTTTGCTGAAAGAGAATGACTAATATGTTTCGAAGATCATCACACAAAAGAGGCATGCTATGTATGATCCAAATGTTAATCTGGGATCATATCATGCGGAGAGAGGGGACAGTGCGAGCACAGAATAAGGGATCCTCCTCACATAACTAGGGTTCTAGTTACTTGAGTGATGAATAAGAAGTTAAAAGTAGCACTATAAGGCTTGATTCAAAACTTACATGCTTCATTGGAGTCAAAGAGATCACGCAAGTCAAGTTTAGGGACAATTTTGGATCCCAAGTGGGACAAATAATTGTTAATTGCGTTTGGATAGAAGTTAAAGAAGATTGGGGAGTGTGGAACATTGTGAATTCTAAGTGAGAAAGCATGCTGTTTGGTTGACCAAACTAGGACCAGTTGAGCAAACCAATTAAATGCCTTTTGTTCGATTGAATGGCTCGAGACCTCCCATTCTGTTAAGTTTACTGGACATGACACATAGTGACAACCTATTTTTTATATTGTTTTCCTAAAACTAACTTTAATAAATTATTTAGTGTTTGATTTATTCAGTGCTGTTGCTTTCATTATTAATGTTAGTTCTTAAGTTTTTACTTGGTTTTATTTCAATTGTGAGAGTGCTTTTAGTCCTTGTATTTCATTGAACTATCGTGAAACTTATCAGGGCCTTTTTTTTATGGCGTTCTAGTGTTTTTATAAAATTTGGTTCTTTGTTCTTTATGGTCAAAAGTTGATCTCAATTGCTTGATTTATATTTTTGGTGAGATTTATAATATTATTTACAGGTTCTTTACAATTTTATTTTAAAGTTTGTTTGCATAAAAAATGTATTTTATAGGACTAGAGTACTAAAATTTGTAGTATCTGAATTAAAGTTAATGCTTTGTAGTCTTGTCTTCTTTTTTTCTTTCCCAAATTTCTCAATTGCCAATTTTAGTTCTTTTAATTAAAATTCAATCTTTGATTGCAGGATGTTTTGAGAGATATCAATATGAATACATTCAAAGCGATATATCATTGGGTTAATGAATCTTTCAATACTATTTCAACTTCTGAAAGACTTAACTTCCTTGAAGCAACACGGCCTTTTCCCATTGTGACAAATGTTGCTTCTAAACAACTGTTTACTGGGCTAGTTCTAACAAGTTAGTTTTCTTCCTTGTCTTCAATTCAATTTGAGAAGTGCTAGAAAAGTAAATATAAAGGTGGATTATTTTCCAAAAAATATAAAGTTGGATTTATGTTTTGCTTGGTATAGTTTACATTTGATTATAGTATAGATTGAAAAACTCTCATCCACTTCAGTTTTTGCTATTGTAATAGTTAATAGAAAATTGAAACTATAAAAAGATCTATACAATTCTTTCAATGGTAAGTGTGTGGTAGAAATTACTTTACTTTTAGCCTCACTAAAAATGTACTTTTTTTATACAGAATGTGATCACAATAATTCCTTCTTATATTTATACTTTTCATCATCATTGTTTCTTTATTTTTATCACTCTTATTTCTAACTTTTGATTTGAATAAACTAGAATTTATCTTTCCATCCTGTACCACCTTCAATGCAAATTACTTCTCCAAATTGTTATAACACTAATGTCAATTGTGCACAAATGACTTTATATTTGTTATAGATTAGAAATTCATTTATGTACATATATGATACTAAATTATAAGGATTGTAGCTTAATTTAGGGATTGAGATATTATCTCCCTACAATCTTTAGGCCCTCATCATGTCTATAAATGGACGATTATAGTGAATACAAAAGTACCTTCTTTTCTAATAATATGCATGCAAGGAACTTTCTGTGACTTTATTTTGATCTTTCAAAACTTAAGTTGTCTTTGTACTCTAGTTTAATACATAGTTATCTCTAAGAAAACAAATGAACTAGCTCAATATTTATGCTCTCTTTAATTTCTTAGTAGACTCCTTAGATTCGTTTCTCCCTTTTGATTATAATTTATGATAGTTTCTTATGTCTGCAGTAGACGTAAAAGATAATTTGAAACTAGGAATTTCATGTGATTTTAGTAAGACACACCTTTCCAAAAAGGGTTGATATTCGCTTTGGGTTACGTTTTCTTTTGGCCAAAAGTATATTTTGAACCTGAATGTTTACACTGGAATACAAGTTAAACCCTAATGTTTCAAAGCGTTCAATTTGAACCTTATTATTTCTAAAACATGCAGAATAGACACGAAGTGAATAAAAAATTTGGGAGTTAAATATTTATCAATTAAATATCATGTTAGCATTGATGTGAAATTGTTTATTAATTTTTCAGTCAAATTATAGGTCCACTGCCATGTGGCATTATAAGACCCACTATTAAAATTTAAAATATAATTTGTTATATAATTATTTAATAGAACTTGATTTCTTAGTTACCTTTTCTAATAACCTCACTTTCACACTAAACCAACAAAGCATCTATGACATTAAGATCTAGGGCATTGCAATTTTGGCCATTCTTTAATAGATATCATTATTGATATGGAAGAAAGATAAGTGGTGTTGCTTAACTATCGATTGCAATCTGAATTTGGCGTTTATGGCTTTCAATGTATTTATTTAGTCATCTTCCCCACATTTCAAGCACAAAGAAAAGTTGTAGATACTTTCATGGCTTCAAAACTTTTACTAGAGTATTTTGTTTTGCGTACTTATTTGCTTCTTGATGTCAACTTTTTCTTTTGTTTCCACTAGAAGATTGCCATATAAAGCAGGCTAGGAAGTTTTGCAATTGCAATACCATGCCCGAGAACTAGGTCACCATGACTCATTTAAGAGATGCTTTTATAGTATCTTTTCTTGATTTTTGTAGTTCTAGGCAATGTATGGTTTCATTCTGAACTGAACAAGGAAAAGAAAGAGAAAGATAAGTTGGTGCATTGAGATGAAATGGCTGATGAGGAATGTCAAAGTTAGAGAATGGTAATTGAAGGCTTGATTACATCTCAAGACCTTCATAGCCTTTATATAGAACCAATTACATAAGGAAAAGATGTTAGGAACAAATAGGAAATCATACTTTTCCCAATATAGATATTTCCTAGTACTCCCCCTTAAGTTGGATCATACATAGCATAAGCTCCAAGCTTGTTACATATTTCAATTGATACCAACTTATGTTGATTTTTTGACTTGACATATGGTGTCTCAATCAATCCTTCTTGAAGCTTTTAACAAACAAAGTGACAATCCACCTCAATATGTTTGGTGCTCTCATGAAAGCCTAGATTAAAGGTGTTGAGAAGGAGAAATCGACGGCAGTAGAATCAAGGGGCTACTAATTAGGAGGAAATCTTTGCCTAACAGATTGGGAGACAAATTAGGGGAGATTTAATCAAAGTAAATAAATTAGGAGATAATTAGTATATTTGATTTGTATAGAATTCTTTCCTAGTATATATACTATTGTACTTCTATTTATATATAACATAAATAGAGGAAAAATATAGGAAAATCACACTTTTTTCCACATGGTATCAGAGCTTTAGGCAGAAATTAAACCCTAGCCATCTCTTACAAGCACTATCCCTACTAGAAATTAAAACCCTAGCTGTCTTTCAACCCTAATTGTCCATAACCATGTTTGATTAGGTATCGAAATCCACCACCATCCCTACCAATCAACCTAGCTCTTCTTAAATTCACGGCCCCACCAAAAAAAACCAATACCTCCTTATCAAATTTGCAATGGGCCTACAGGCCTACACGAGGAGGAAAGTTAGACCACATACAAGTCCAAGTTATGTTCTATCCTAAAACTAATTAGCTATAGGTGGAGTAGTCAACTAGGCTTATATGTTAGTCTTCTTTCCCCTCTTTCTTTAATGTGGGACACTCACTTGTGGGTTTTCTTATCACTCCCATCTACCTTCTTCAGATTCTCCTTCTGTCCAAATTACAACTATGTGGTTGAATGGAGAGAATTTTCTACATTGGACTCAATCAATGCGGATGTATATTCAAGGGAGAGGGAAAATTGGCTACTTGAAAGGAGAAAAGAAGGAACCTACTCTTGAGGATCCGGGTTACTCCACTTGGGATGTTGAAAATTCCATGGTGATGACTTGGTTGGTAAATTCTATGGAGGAGGAATTAGCTCCAATTATGTGTTACCACACTGCCAAGGACCTTTGGGACAACATCAATCTCATGTATTCAGACTTGGGCAATTAGTCTTAAGTGTTTGAGTTGGCACTGAAACTTGGAGAAATCTGCCAAGGTGAGGAAAGTGTTACCAAATACTTTAATAATTTTAAACGTTTGTGGCAGGATTTAGATTTACTGAGTGTTGATTATGAGTGGAAATCATCAGATACCACCACTATAAGAAAAAGGTGGAGGATAACTGTATATTTAAATTTTTTATTGGACTAAATACTATGTTTGATGAAGTTAGAGGTAGAATTATTGGCAGATAGCCCCTTCCTTCCATTGGAGAAGTGTTTTGTGAAGTCCAGAGGGAAGAAAGCTGCAATCTTGTTATGTTAGTGAAGAAAAAACCTATAAAACAATGGAGAATTCTACCCTTGTAGAGGCTTGTGTTGGCTGAATGGTCTAGGGGAAATTGGAAAAAAAAAATCTCGTGTTTGATGTGACTATTGCAATAAGCCAAAGCAGACATGTGAAACCTACTAGCAGTTGTATGAAAAACCAGCAAATTGGAAGGGAAAAAATGATAGCAAGGGTTGGCAAGCCTTTGCTCATGAAGTTGAGACTGCCCCTTTCAGCAAAGAGCAACTAGATCACATCCTAAAGCTGCTGAAATCTAATTTTGGATTGTTGGGTGCACCTAATGCTTCTTTGGCACATTCAAATGGTAATCCTAATGCCCTAGTATGTCATTCTTTTTTTGCTTCTTGTATCATTGATTTAGGAGTGATCATATGGCAAGTCTTTCAAATTTGTTTCATACTTATAACCCTTGCCTAGTTATGAAAAAGTTTGTATAGTAGATGGGTCATATTCTCCTATTGTTGGTAAAAGTTTGGTAAACTTATATAGTACCTTGTCTTTTAATTTTGTTCTCCATGTACCTAAACTTACTTGTAATCTCCTATTTGTTAGTGAATTGTCTAAAGATTCTAACTGCCGGGTTACTTTCTTTGACTCTCATTGTATGTTTTAGGACCAGAGTTCGGGGAGGATGATTGTTAGTTCTAGGATGATTGATGGTTTACTATTTTGATGATGAAGATTCCAAGGTCAGGGCTTGAGTCAAGGATCAAATTACGCTTTGGCACCATAGGTATTCTGTATTTGAAAAGACTTTTTCCTATGTTATTTCGAGGATTGGATTGTTCAACATTTCATTGTGAAAGTTGCATTTTGGCAAAAAGTCACAAGTCCTTTTATCCCTCACACAACCATATAAACCTTCATAACCATTTTATCTTATCCATAGTAATGTTTCGGGTCCTTTGTAGATTAGCACGGTTTCAGGAAGAAAATGATTTGTGACATTTATTGATGATCATACTCATCTGTTTTTACTTGATGAGTGAAAAATCAGAAGTTGAAACCTTACTCAAAAATACTTATGCAATGATTGAAAACCAATTTCAACAAAAAATTGGCATTCTCCACATTGATAATGGCACTGAATATTTTAAAAAGATTCTTGGCAATTTTTTAAAGCAAAAGGGTATTGAACATCAGTCTACTTGTGTTGATAATTCTCAACAAAACGAGATTGTTGAAAGGAAAAACAAACATTTGCTAGAAGTGTCTCGTGCCATTATGTTTCTAAAAATGTTCCCAAATTTCTTTGGAGGGAAGTTGTTTCAACGGCATCCGATTTGATAAATAGAAAATGCTGAAAATTCAACAAGAGGAGAAATACTACTAGATGATCCTAAAGGACAGGAATTTGACTTTAGAGTTTATGCAAGTAGGAAGAATCATCTAAATTATAGAGAGCCTACTGTTCTCAAGGCACAACATCAATTAGACATCTCAAATGATGAGCCTGTAGACATGAAAGGTGCTCTAAACCCTGTACTATCCAATACTGTTCCTATTCTTGATACTTGCTATTGATCTTGGCATTCTCGTAGCAGTTAGAAAAGGTACCCAGTCTTGTACCTGCCATCCTATTGCAAAATATCTCTCTTATAATAAACTATCTCAAAGTCATAGGGCATTTACATAAAAAATCTCTAATCTGTTTGCTACAAGAAACATTCAAGAAGCACTTGATGATCCAAAATGGAAATAGACAGTAATGGAGGAGATGCGTGCTCCAGTGAATAATGGGATATGGTAAGTTGTAGAGTTACCCAAAGACCAAAGAAAGTTGGTTGTAATGGGTGTTTACGATGAAGTGAAAGGTTGATGGAAGTGTAGAAAAATACAAAGCTAGACTTGTTGTAAAGGGGGTTTACTCAAACCTATGGTATTGATTACCAAGAGACTTTTCCCCTGGTAGCTAAAATTAATTCTATTTGAGTTTTATCGTCTCTTGCAGTTAACTTCAACTGGACCTTACATCAACTGGATGTGAAGAATGCTTTTTTGAATGGCGATTTGGGAAGGCAATGAAATGCTATGACTTTCATCAAAGTCAAGCAAATCACACTCTATTTTATAAGCATTCTAAGATGAGAAAAATTGCAATTCTAATTGTCTGTGTGGATGATATAATCTTAACAGTAGATGACTATGGAGAACTTGCAAGGTTGACAAGGAAGCTAGCAAAGGAGTTTGAAATTAAAGACCTGAGAGCATTGAAGTATTTTCTTGGAATGGAATTTACAGGATCAAAAGAGGGAATATTTGAGAATTAGAGGAAGTATATCCTTGAATTACTTGGAGAAATCGGGCTATTGTGATGCAAGATGGTCGAAACTCCAATTGAGGCTAACCTAAAACTCAGTCCTGCTAAGGATGAAGAAGTGATTGATAGGGAAAAATTTCAACGACTGGTGGGAAGAATGATATATCTATCGCACACTTAACCTAACATAGCCTTTGTTGTAAGCATGATAAGTCAGTTTATGCACTCTCCAGGTCAAGAGCACTTTGAAGTTGCCTACAGAATACTAAGGTATCTGAAAGGGACTGTTGGAATAGGCTTGATGTTTAAAAAACATGACAATGTTAAGGTTGAAATCTATGTAGATGTTGTTTAGGCAGGTAGCATTTCTGATAGAAGATCAACATCAGGATATTGTACTTTTGTTGGGGGAAATCTAGTTACCTGGCAGAGTAAGAAACAGAATGTAGTAGCATGAAGTAGTGGTGAAGTTGAGTTTATGTCTCTCGCACATGGGATTTGTGAAGGAATGCGGATCAACAGGTTATTAGAAGATATGAAGTTTCCTGTGCCACTTTCTATGAATGTTTATTGTGAAAACAAGGTCGCCATTTCAATTGCACACAACCCAGTTCAACATGACAGGATTAACCACATCGAAGTGGATACACATTTTATCAAAGAGAAACTTAAGAGTTGCTTAATTTGTGTTCCTTATATACTAACCATTGAACAAACAATTGATATACTCACTAAGGGACTACAAAAGATGCAGTTTGATCTCCTAGTAAGCAAGCTAGCTATGGAAAACGTTTACAAGTCAGCTTGAGAAGGAGAAGTTAGCAGCAGCAGAATCAAGAGGTTGCTAATTAGGGGGAAATTTGTTCCTAACAAATTGGGAGAGAAATTATAGGAGATTTAGTTAAAATAAATAAATTAGGAGATAATTAGGATATTTGATTTGTATAGAATTCTTTCCTAGTATAGATACTATTGTACTCCTATTTATATGTAACCTAAACAGAGGAAAAATATATGAAAGTCATTTTTTTCTACAAGAGGCAATATGAATACTTGCTTGATTATCACACATTATCTTCATTGGATAGGAGTGCTCATAACCAAGTTCCCCAAGAAGATGCTTCATCCAAATCAATTCTCATCTAGTATATGTTATGGCCTTGAACTCAGACTTAGCACTGGAACATTCAACAACTAACTACTTGCATTTCCATGACACCATGTTTCCACCCATAAATACATAGTAGGATGAAGTAGACTGTCTGTTATAAGAGCCTACCCAATTTGCATTTGTATATCCTTGAATATGAGTGTGTCCGTGGTTCTCGTATAGAAAACCTAACCCTAGAGAACCTTTCAATTGTATCAAAATCCTAATGATTACGTCCCAATGGCTAGTTCGCAAAGACTCCATAAATTGACTCACTGCACTTGTAGCAAACGAGATATTTGGACGAGTACCAGTCAAATAATTCAATTTACGAACAAGTCTTCGATACCTATTTGGATCTTCCAAATAGTCTCCTTTTTTAACGTTAAGTTTAACATTTGGTTCCATGGGACTATCAACTGACTTTGTCCTTAACAGGCTTGTTCCTAACACCTATAGAACAGAATCATAGACTAAGTGAGGCCAAAGACGATGAACCTGTTGATAGGGGGAGGTATCAAAGACTAGTGGGGAGACTAATTTATTTGTCACATATCGGGCCTGACATAGCATATGCAGTAAGTGTGATTAGTTAGTTCATGCATGACCCTAAAAATGTTCATCTTCAAGCGGTGTATAGGGTATTGAGGTACCTTAAAACTACCCTTGGCAAAGGGATTATGTTTAAGAAAAATGACAATAAAACAGTTGAAGCTTATACGAATGCAGATTGGGCAGGTTCAAGCATTAATAAAAGGTCAACCACTGGGTACTGCACTATGTTTTTGGGCAATCTTATCACTTGGAGAAGTAAGAAGCAATCAGTTGTGGCTAGATCAAGTGTTGAGGCAGAGTTTAGAGCTATGGCTCACGGTATATGTGAGCTCTTGTGGATTTGTATCATCTTGAATGATTTGAAAGTTAGGTTGCAAGGACCTATGAAGCTCTACTGTGATAATATGTTAGCTATTAGTATTGCTCACAACCTCGTACAGCACGACAGAACTAAACACATTGAGATTGATAGGCACTTCATTAAAGAAAAATTGGAAAGTGGGCTTATTTGTACCTCATACATTCCCATTGCCAAACAAATGGCAGATGTATTGACTAAGAGGTTGGCAAATGCACAATTTCAAGGTGTTATAAGCAAGCTGAGAAGGCAAGACATCTATGTACCTACCAGCTTGAGGGGTGATGAAAATTAGAATAGTGATTTCGGAGAATTATTTCCTAATCATAAAACAAGAAACAAGAGGATATCATGGATATTTACTTTAGGAAATTGCTGTAAATAGGGGATATTGCTATAAATAGGGAATATTTTGGCTACCTAAATTAAGCTAGGACTTGTGTATATATTCAAAGGCACTTGTTGTGCGAAATAAGAAAAAAGATTACGTCTTTCTTCACTATGGTTATTTCTCACAATAGCTTTTGAAGCAGACTTAAGTACAACTATAGAAGACAAAGTGGACGCAAAAGCAACATATGATGGTGATAATGAGTCATAAAAGATAGCTTGAGATATGGTGAGATGTATAAGACCTTTTTCCTTTACGGAGGGTAGTCGACCAATCAAGATTATCATATTGTGGAGTTGAAGATGAGGAAGGCAATGGTGATGAGCATTTATATTCTAGTTGTATTTTATGATGGGTGCGAGTATAAAGCTACAAATCAGAACGAGATAGACGTTCCAAATGAGTAGGATTAGTGTCAGGAGCGAGCTTAGACGTAAAATTAGGAGCTAGAGTAACATAATTAGGAGTTGTTTGGGAAAGAACAAAAGGAATTGGTACACTCTTCAGTGTCAGCAGAGACATACTGAGCATCATAAGAGTACGATGTCTTTAAAGATTATAATGTCAATAGACACAAAAAATCTATTTAACGAGAGAGTGAAACATTTATATCTATTTTGCAAACAAGAGTACCCAAGAAAAATGCGATTTATAGCCTTTGGATCTAATTTATTTATGTTAGGCAAAAGCTAATGAAGAAAACAAACAAAACTAAATAATTGAGGATTCTTGATAGAGAGAGAGTAGAGAATGGAGTTTTTGGTTTTGGTGAGTAGAAATAAGGGTTTTGGACAGGTCAGAAAGTTTATGTTTTGCTAATATAGATAAAAGCAAAGTCAAATTCCCATGGGAGCCTAACTCCTTGTCGACTGAGCTAACATGTGAAACCACATCTGATCCACAAACAACATATGGGTTTCTTGATTCAATCAAACAACAACTTTGTTTCGATTGAAGTATTGCTTCATTGGGTTTTCCATCCAAGATAAGGTTGTGTTAAATAATTATATAAATAATTATACAAATAATTTTAAATAGTACATCTTATAATGTCATATGGCAGTGGACCCACCATTTGATTGTAAAAAATTTGATAAACAATGTCATTTCAATGTTGACGTGACATTTATCCGATAAAAATTTAACCCCACCAAAATTTTCATCTACTTATTTTTGTTTTGCATGTTTTAGAAACATTATGATTCAAATTGAATGCTTTGAAACGTTATAGTTTAATTTGTATTTTGACGTAAATATTGAGGTTCAGAATGTACTTTTGACCTTTTCTTTTTGCTCATTCTAGTAGTTTGAAAATTTTAAAAACATCATACCTATTTTTTGGGACCTGTGATAGCCTTATTTATGGGGGTTGTTAGTTTGTGTTGCAGGTTATTTCTTTATCCTTTAAGCTTTGGTTGTAGCCAATACTCAATTCCTTGCACATATTCTTGTGCACGTAAGAATTTACACATGTTTTCTTTCCTTTTGTGAAAACATATCGTGATCATTAAGTGGTTGGCAGAGAATATGGAGTTTGTTGATGATCAAACGACATTCAAAGAGCTTGGTATGCATTTGAAGTCTAAAGGATGCCATGTTGCCAACCTTTCGTCCCTAGATTTTTCTGCAAAAAATGGAATTGGTGGCTGTCTAAAGTGTTTGTTTAGGGAGTTCTTACTGGTTACTTTGGATGTAAGATATCCAACCTCGATGTTCCCTATCTAAGTGGAGTAGGTTTCATTCAAAGAGTTCTCAAATCATTGAGTTTTTGCAATTTGTACTTTTTGCAGGCAGCTGACATATCTGTCTTGACAACATGGTATAGAAAACAACAGAACTGCGACAGTGCCATGGTCATAATAATAAGTGATATGGAACAATGCCATGGTTCTGTTTTGTCTGACTTCATTCTCATGTTAAGGTATTTTTATGCATCTTTTGGTCATTTCCATCATGTTTCATTTGGTGATCTTGCTGCTTATTTGACTTGAAAAATGGTTTGATTTCATCATAAATTAATTTCTTTTTATTGGATAAAATTGTCTTTTGTGTCATCATCTTTGGATACATATTGAGATATGATCTTTTTTTACTAGGGCTTTACTTGGCATAGCCATTAGATTGATCAAGTTAACGAAATTGGAAGTATTATGCCATTATTGGAGGATCATAGCACCATATTGAATACAAATGTTATCATTCTAACTCATGAAATTGCTCGATAGAATTATATTTAGTGTTATGTTAATTTTACTTGAATAGTGTAGGGAACTCTTTCGGCCTGACACTTCATTTCTTATGGAAGAATCTAATTATGTGAATAGAATTGGATTTGTAAGATGGAATTGGAAAAGTTCAAGGTGGTCACCCAATGAATCTGGTTTTTCTTGTGGCATTTTGAGGACATTCTTAGAATATCAACTTAAAATGACCAATGGTTTTTTGGATGTTTTCAGCTTTTGGAAGTATATAATGCTTTGAAAGGTCCTAAAATCTAAAGAAAAGTTTTATTCTTAAAAAATAAAAACAATGGGCGACTAATTTTAGTTGTTGAAAAGTAATGCTTTATTGCACTATTATCTTTTAGCTTCCCCTAAAATTTGACTTATGAGTTAAAGAATGGGAGTCCTATAAGCTAGATATGTGTATTGTTTCTTCGTCCAAATGTTAAGTATCTAGTCTGAATACATGAAAATAAAAACTGACGTTTTCTGGTAAATTTTCTTTCTTCAATGTTCAAGCAAAACTTGTCATAAAAAGTGAGGATTAATCATTTTAAATATCCCTTTACTTATATCTTAGTTTCAACTTTTACTCACTTTTTCTATTAAAATTTTCTATAATGAGGTACATTACTTTAAAAGCCAAGATTTTGGAGAAAGCTTCACTTGTGAAACAAACTTCATTTTGTGATATAGATAAAATCTTTAACTTTTTATTCATTTTAAAAATATCATGCTATAAAAGTTTTTATCCAGAATGCCCATTGGTTTTTGCTCGTGGTTTATTCAATATCATAACTTTTGACATGTCATTTAAGGAACAATTCAAAAGTTCATGATTTTACAGTATGTGCAATGAGTGAATTTTAATATACTATGCTATTGACATATACAAATGAAATTCTCACCTTTACCTTTACCAAAAAGGTTGTTTATATTTCTCTACCAAAAAAAAAAAAAATCTTATCCTTAAAAAGCAATCACTTTTTCATAATTTATGTCACATCGCATTATCTCATAAAATAATTGTCTTGTGAAATTATTAAATATTAAAAGAGTAATGCAGTATAAACTCTAAAATAAGCATTTGTAGTTGTAAAAGGTTAAACCTGAATCTGTAAACTTATATGGAGTCTACTCCTACCTTTTTTTGTTATTTTCTTTTGGAGTCAAAAGGCATCCCTATGCATGGTGATCCCAGTTGTTAGAGTTTGGCGACGGTTTGTTGTATAGCCTTCAACTGCATTCATATAGAGTATGTCTTCATGACTTGAGGAGACATATAGGCCTATCATAATCAAATGAGCATGAGAAAGTTTGCATTACGTTCTTTTGACCAATTATTGAAATGTTGAGGAGCCCTAGGAAGAAATGATTAGATAATGTAATTCATTATGGTTTGGCCACATTTGAAATGAGCCTATCAATTCATTGCAGAGTGAGAATATGAAGATTATAAACAAAAAGGAAGGATAAGCATGACCTAAATTAACTTTAGATTAGGTGATAAAGGAGTTATATCATGACTTAACAAAAATATGATTCAAATTTAGGGTTAGGAAAAAGAAGTTGTTTGGATATCAATAGATTTGATTTCGACAGAACTTCAAATTTGAGAGAATATTTTTTGTAGTTCATTGTTTACAAGTGTTCACGAGGATCAGTTATATACGGGTTACCCTAATAGTTAAAAGGGAAACAAAAGTAATCAGATCCTATGATTATGGGATATCTTAACTAAATAGGAAATCCTAATCCTAATTTCCCACACCTCCCTTAAGTTGGTAAATAGGTATTCTCCATTCCTAGTTTGGTTACAATATTCTCAAAAATTTGAACTACTTAATCCCATGGTAAGTACATCAGCAACTTGATTCTTTATAGCTGCATAAGGTGTGCAAATCAAACCACTGTCCAATTTTTCTTGTATGAAGTGTCATGTTGTCGAGGGTTATGGGCTATATTAATTGTAAAATTTATTTTTACATTGTAGTCTTATTAGGCCACTCCAATTAATCTTAAAGTCTTTTATGATATTTATCAACCAAAGTAGTTCACATGCACCTTGAGCCATTACTTGAAATTCTGCCTTGCACTAGATTGTGCTACCATCTTTTACTTCTTACTTCTATATGTCACAAGGTTCTTACTAAGAAAGATGCAATATCTTAAAGTTGATCTTTTATCAACAATTGATCTTGCATAATCAACATTTGCTTAGGCTTCTAGTACTAAACCTCCATTTCTCTTTATACAAATTACCTTTTCCTAGTGTCCCTTTAAGATGCTATAATACTCAATGAGTTGCCTGCAAATGAATTTCTTTTCGGCTGTTTATTAATTAACTTGTCACACTCACTACATATGGTCATGTGTGAAACAAATAAATGAACTTTTCTATAAGGAGTTGCTTCCTCTCCCTGTCTATTGCAACATCCTCCTCTACCTTTCCAAGTTTAATGTTCGGGTCAATTAGAGCACTTGCTGGTTTGCAAATTGTCTTGCTTATTTCTCTTAGGAGATCAGTAACAGATTTCTATTGGGAGATAAAAATACCCTATTTAGAGTTAGCTACTTCAATGCTGAGAAAAATATTTTAGCCTTCTTAGCTCCTTGATCTCAAACTCCTTACCCAAACATTAACTTAGAGATTTCCTTTCCTTGATGTCATCCCTTATCACTATTATGTCATCAATATACACTATAAATGTTGTGACTCCCCTTAAAGGTGAGTGATGAACAACTTATGATCCCTTATACCCTATGGCCATTGTTACTAGTAAGTAACACTTCCACTTTTAAGGAATATTGTGATTGAGTGAAAAGAATATCCCAAACCATGTCAATAGCAACTGTTTTAGTTCATACAAGGCCTCCTTTAACTTAGAAATAGTTTGAGTAGCCAAATTACTCTTACAACTTGGTGGCATTTCCATGTAGATTTATTCGTCTTGTTCTCCATCCGAAAATCAATTCTTGATATCAAATTAGCAATTTTCAACCATAGTTAGTTGCTAAAGATACGAGAACTCCAGGCATTTGTCTTTGCAATTGGAGCAAAAGTCTTTAAGGAGTTAATTCCATAAGTTTAGGTATAGCCTTTGGCCACCAAGCTTGCCTTATATCTTCCAATCGATCCATTTGTCCTATATTTAACTATGTAAACCCATTTAAAGCCCGTAACTTTCTCCCCAACTTGAATCTTCTCCAACTCCCAAGTTTTATTTTTTTCTAATGCCTCCATTTTCATGTTCATAGCTTCTTTCCGTTTCTCACTGGTTAAAGCCTCAGATAGAACTTTAGGGATGACAATGGTGTTTAGGCTAAGAAGAATGGTTTGATGAGATGGTGAAAAATTTTTGAAAGAAAGGAAATGAGCAAGAGGACTTATTGGTTGTTTGTTACAATCCTTAGTCCTTTTCTATTAGCAATGAGAAGATTTTTAATGATTATTGTTCAACTATGTGAGAATTTGTTTTATAGATATTGTATTAGATAAATATCAAATATAGGAGATAAATATTAGATATAGGATGTGTATTAGGATCCCTAAAAATAAGGGATCCTCAGGAAACAAGTGCAAATTGCTACAAGTACATCCCAACAGGAAGACAGACAAGACACAAAGGGTTTTAACCCAGATGAAGTAGAAAAGATGAGAGCATTTGTTAACAACACAGAGAAATCTACAAGTACATGCACCTTTGTGCATTCAGGTATGTGTTCAGCTGGATTAAATGTTTCAGATAAGGTTTTTTAGCAATCTTGGATTATGGGTTCTGGAGCTACTGACCATATGACTTATACCTCCAAACTCTTTACAACCTATTCCCCGCCCAAGCAATAAGAAGATAACCAGAGTCGACGGATCCTTAGCAACAGTAGCTGGAATAGTAAATGCCAAAATAAACCCATACATAACATTGAGAAATGTTCTCCATGTCCCTAAGCTAGCCACAAATCTAATATCTGTTCAAAAACTCACACTTGATTTACTTTGCAATGTTACATTTCACTCAAGTCATTGTTTATTTCAGGAGAGGGATTGGGGGAAGATGATTGGAAGTGCTAGAGAATACGATGGCCTTCACTATCTTGAGGAAACTAATGGATCAAGCCTATCCATGAGCAGATCACCCTACTCATTCTTGTCTGAATCAGTGTTGACAAATAAAGAAAAAATCTTCTTACATCATTGTAGGTTAGGTCATCCATCATTTAGGATTATTCAATCTTTGTTTCCTGCTTTGTTTACAAAGCCAGATCTTGACAGTCTTCATTGTGAGGTGTGTAAGCTTGCTAAACACAAGCGTAGACCTTTTCCTTTGAGCAATAAAAGAAGCACTTTTTCTTTCTATCTTATTCATAATGATATTTGGGTTCCCTCAACTGTTTCAAATGTGTCAGGGGCATGGTGGTTTGTAACTTTTATTGATGATTGCACTAGAGTTACTTGCGTTTTCTTGCTCAAACACAAGTCTGAAGTGAATTCTGTACTTCCACATTTCATCTCTATGGTAAAAAATTAGTTTGGTATAAAAATCAAGAAACTTAGGTCCAACAATGCCAAGGACTACTTCAACCAAACTCTTACTCTCTTTTGTCAAAAAGAAGGGATAATTTGTTAGCACCCTTCCTAGTTACACACAGCCGCAGGGGCACAATGGGGAAGGGAACAAATACAAATGCCACATAGGCT
>JANZLD010000006.1:34154688-34172351 GCA_026413575.1 Erythroxylum carthagenense | reverse complement strand
CACGATCTAGTGCAGAAGCAGAATTTCGTGCTATGGCACAAGGTATATGTGAATTGCTTTGGGTGAAAATCATTCTAAAAGATTTAAAGATAAAGTGGGATGCTCCTATGAGGCTTTACTATGATAATAAATCAGCAATAAGCATAGCTCACAATTCAGTTCAACATGATAGGACTAAGCACATTGAGATAGATAGACATTTCATCAAGGAGAAGTTAGACAGTGGTTTGATATGCACTCTGTATCTACCAACACAAGGACAACTTGATGACATTCTCACTAAAGGATTGAGTAGCTCAATATTTGAGAACATTGTATCCAAGCTAGGAATGGAAAATTCCTATTTACCAGCTTGAGGGGGAGTGTGAGAATTTGTTTTATAGATACTGTATTAGATAAATATCAAATATAGGAGATAAATATCAGATATAGGATATGTATTAGGATCCCTAAAAATAAGGGATCCTCAAATAGGGTTAGATTCCTAGTTCAGTAGGGATTAGGAGATTTGTTTCCTGATCTATGTTGTACTCTTTATGTATATATATCCTATTAAGTTTCAATAAAGGGGGTACCTTGAAACCTTAAATTCTGATAAACTGAGATTTACTTTTACTATGAGAAGAAGGTTAAGAAATTATTACCTCCTTTTAAGGATTCAGGTTGGAGTCTTGGACTTACGTAGATTCAGGATTAACTGTCTTATTCTTTAATATATCCCAAATCTCACATTCTCAAGAGTAGAATTTATCTTTTCTTGTTCATTTTAGGGTATAAGTTCAAACAATGGCTTAGAGGAAGATGGCAGGTCAAGTAATTTAACTTCCATTGTTGAATTCTCCCTTAATGATAAGGCATGATGAAATAAGACTCATGTTCATTGAAAATAACATCTGTTAAGATATAAAAGAATTTTTATAGAAAGCAATAACACTTACACCCTTTTTGAGTCGAAGAATAACCCATAAAGACGCATTTTAGTGCCTTTGGATCTAACTTTTGCGATTTTGGCTATAAACATAAGCAAATGGTACATACACAAAATATTGAGAGGATTTTTGTTGGACTCTTTAATCCTAAGGCTTTTGAAAGCAAATGGTTTAAAAGATGAATAACTATGAGTATTGCTTCCTTCCAAAAGGATTTAGGCAAATTTTTTTTAAAAAGAAAGGCTTTAGTTGATTCAAGGTGGTGACACTTTTCCTTTCTATTGCTTTATTTTGTTATTGGATATTATCATAAGATGACTCATGTACAATCCCTTCTTTTTGAATGTATGGAGTTAGGACTTGATTGAAATGGTCTCTAATATTATCATACCTAAACCTCTTAGATGTTGACTCCAAATTGATTTTTAATCATAGAACAAAAATTTGGGAGGGGACAATACTAACATTAGATTTGTGTTTGAGTAAAAATATCCAAGTGATACGAGTGTAATCATTAATGAAAGAATAAACTATTCTCCCGAAACATTAGGACTAGTAGGAGGACTTCAATTATCATTGTGAATTAGACAAAAAGGGATAGAACTTCTTTGATTACTAATTGCAAAATAGACACATTTGTATTTGGCAAGCTCACACACTTCACAACGAAAAGCGTCAACATTTAGAACCTTAAGTAAAGAAATCAACGTAATTTAATGATTTTAAAGAATGGATGCCCAAGTCGGTGATGGTGGAGCAAGATGAAAAAGATTTCGAAAGAAAAGGAGTGAGATAGACTTACCATAATCTTGCTTAATATGTTCAATTCTTCAAGGTAGTAGAGGCCATTCTATACTCTAGCATGTCCAATTGTCTTCCCCGAATCGTCTTCCTAAAATACAAAATAATTACAATGGAAAATCACATAGTAATTCAAATCTCAAGTGAGTTTGTTGATAAAGATTAGGTTTGTGGGTAATCTAGGGGCTTGGGGAACTTTTTTTAAGTTAATATTGGAATGATATTTTCATCCCCTATTCTCGCTATGATGGTCAATGAATCATTAACTATGGCTATTCTCCTACTACTTGGACATGGGAATATGTAAAAAAAGCTTTGGTAAGTGGGTCATATGGTCAATAGCTCTCATATTCGTTATCCATGAGACATTTAATCTAATAGAGAGTGGAAGCTCACCTAAATATGCTAAAGAACAAGTACTTGAAGGTTTGTTAAGGTTGCCAATAAGAGATCTCACCCTCTCAGCTTCTTGTTGATTGAGACCACCTAACTCCTATGGTTTTCCTCTATGTTGTTGAACTATAGCAACATTGGGCTGGCTATCTTTTCTTGGTTGATCTCCTCTTTGTCCCCCCTCTCAGCTTAGAAGTTTTTCATGGAGTTTCTAACACATTTCACAGGTATTACATGCCTTTTTACAGTAAATACACCACAGGTTATCACGATTATGGGTTTTTTCAGAATTCGTGGTTGAATTATTACTACCTTTAGCCACCATAGAAGAGATGTTTGTGTTTTATGGTTTAGGCATCAAGTTTCTCTACTTTCTTCTTCACAAAATAAGGACATAAACTCATCAAAACATGAAACTTTATGCTTGCCAAGAATTTGTATTCTTACTTGGTAAAATTCCCAATTAGGTCTAACCAAAAAATTAGACTTATCTTGATCCATCAAACTTTTTCTAAAAATAGTTTTATCTTTAGGACTTCTAGTTTGTAAAACCCTATAGTGGTTTAGCTCCTGTCACAAGGATTTCAATTGATTGGCATATAACCTTCCAATTCCCTTGTTTGTCAGCCATGGCTTTTACACTGACCTCATACTCTTAGGTTATGTCTCTAGCCTTAAGATACGATTGTTGGAGTGCACCCCAAATATCTTTTGGAATGGTCAAGAATACACATGTGTCACTAATATCTAGCGTCATAGAGTTCCATATCCACACCATAATTATGGAATCTTCTTCATCACATGTGTCAAACTGAGGATCCCCTTGTTTTGGCCTTGTACCTGTGAGATGGCTGATCTTTCCTGACCCTTTTAGCATGGTCTGAACGAGTTAAGGCCATTTAAGGTAATTTTTTCTATTCAGTTTGTATGTAGCCAGGATATTTTGCAATTCACCCAGATGTCTCCGATATCACCACGAAAAGATTGGCTAGAATTGCAAGAATATTGACAATGAAAATCTGACACGAGATTGACTTTTCCCAAAAATTCAGAAGCTTATAGCTCTGATAGCATGATAGAATTTGAGATTTGAGAGAATATTTTTTGTATTGCATTGTTTACAAGAGGGTCAATTATATATAACTTACCCTAACAACTAAAAGGGAAACAAAAATAATTAGATCCCATGATTATGAGATATCCTAACTAAATTGAAAATCCTAAAGACATACAAAAATCCTAATCACGTTTTCCTACAGGTTTCAAGTTTATTTTATTTGTATGTTAAACAGGTTCATTCTCCATTATCAATTTTTACAGAATTCTTTTAAGGTCAGTTTTCAACTTTCTTTGCATTGCTTGGTCTTTGCTATGGCACTGTTGAACTGTTATAAATGTGTTTGCTAATGCTTTAAAAATCCTATATGAACCAAAAATGGCAATTTATTCATCACCTAGCACTATATGCGTCTGCTATAAGAGCTATAGTCTTTGCCTATTAGTTATTCCTCTATACTTTTCCTGGTTGCGATGTTCTGGTTCATTCTATGCATTTTATGTTATTTTAATCTTTGACAACTTATGTGTATATTGCCTTTATGAATGTTTCCTTCAGTGAATGGGTATTGAAAGTCCCAGTTATCTTAATAATGGGAGTTACAACAACCCCTGATGCTCTAAGAAGTATACTTCCTTCCAATGTAATTCAGCATCTGTGCCCTCGTAAATTCGTTTTGGGGAGTCCATCTGAGAGAATGAATGCAATTGTTGAGGCCGTCCTTGTCAAGAAATGTTCCAGTTTCAGTATAGGCTACGAGGTGGCAGTTTTTATGCGAAATTACTTTTTTGCTCAGGATGGAACAATAACATCTTTCATAAGAGCTTTAAAGGTTGATAACATTTCTTATTTGATTGACTGTTTTTTTTATTGCAACAATGGAGTAGTCATTATGGGGTATTTCTTCACGTGTAACGGTTCTTTTAATGTGTGCCAAAAATTTCAGATAGCTTGTGCTCAACATTTTTCATTGGAGCCTTTAAGCTTCTTACTCCAACGATTTGCTGTTGATGACAACAATGAGGTTGAAATCCAAAATTTCCGTTCAGATATCTTATTCATCTTCCAATCTTTATTTCTGATACCTTGTTTAGGAAAGCATAACAGTTCCATGCCCATTTGAGGGAATGTGCTAAGTAGGCAATTGCATGCTCAAGTCACGACTGAATCCTATCTAAAAAGCTGAAAAACATTCTAGGACATGGTGCCATAACATTTGACTTCCTGGGGAGATAACATGCATGCATCCTATAACATTTCCCTTTGTCCATCAATTTGCCTTGAATCCGAGCTAGCATTAGCTTCTTTGCATGCATCTGCATTAATGAATTGGGTCTTTATAAAAAGTGCTCCTGCTTTACTGTTTTCCCTCTCTAAGGATCGTTCTTTGCTTATTATGCTTCATTTCCAATTAATAAAACGTTACTGCTGTCAAACTTGACTTTTATTTTCTTTACTTTTCTTTTGATGTGGAAACATTCCAGGGGTTGCAATGTGAGATGCATGGAATATCAGCGGAAATGATCCTCAAACAAGCATTTGACCTTCCTTCTTATAGAATGTACTTCAAAGATTCACTTAAATTACGTTTGAATAATTAGGCCTAGCATCTGGATGAACTGCTGATAGCTGGCTTTGGTTGCAAAACATTGTTAGAAACAAATTGGGTGAACAAAGCATGGAGACCTTGGTGCATGGGTTCTCAGAATTGAAGAACTTGCAGAGGCACTGGAGTATTGTGGTTCTGGTAGGCTTTACATAATTTACTTGTTTTTATATGCTTTTAGTAGTATATGCTTCAGCTTCAGAGTACGATTACATCTCTTTCCTGATGTGCTGTTCAATTGTTTTTTATTGAAATGTGAAAACAGTGTAGCTATTGTTTTCCATTATTTTGGCTACTCAAAGGAGTTATCAGATCTTTTTTTTCCCTTGCACTTTATTTGTGTCAATCTGCATTTAGGAGCCTGTGTTGTTTCAGAACTGCTGCTCAAACTGTTTGCTGTCATGAATGCACCACATTTTCTATTTTTTATGAACACAAGTTGATGTAGGACAAATAGAAAATCACAAAATTAGGACATATGGCTGATATTAGGCTGCTGGAATAACAAATTTCAGTGATGAATTTTGGCTAAGAATGCTGAAATTTCAGTTTGATATGGTTGGGTTTTTAGGGTTTGATTACTGGAAATTTAGACTTAGAATTTCTGGGTTTAATATGGCCGGAATTTAGGTTTTAGATGACTAGAATTCAATAGAGAGTAGGAAACCAAGAATCATTTTTAGAAGAAAGCATCAGGCTTTCCAGTTGAAAACTAAAGTTTGTAGGTAAATATCAGATTGCTTGTCACTGAAGGGCTGATTATATGCATATTTTAGAGAAGCTTTTAGAACCTTTATTCTAGTAGGAGAACGTTCCTAACAAATTTAAACCCTATTCTAAAAATCTTATAAGTTTAAACCCTAAACAACTAGGATAACATATCTAAAATAGAATAACATGTTTAACTCACTACTACTTATCGAATAATGAATCTTAACATGATCTAAATTTTAGCCCTTTATCTTTTGTTGTCAACTCAATTCTCAATCCTCATCCCACCAAATTAAGACTTATGGTTGATTAATTTTTCCTCTTTTATTTCTTTTATAGACTTTAATTTCTTTTGCATCACAAGTTCTATTCAAGTCCCATGCTGAAGGAGAGTTTGGGGAAGCGTGGATTTGGGGCTATAACATCATTACAATTGAACTGCGCCAAAGTTTTGGCTATATGAGAAATCACTAGTTTGGCAACTTTTTTAGGTACAACTCAACTGCTTCTACTAATGCAACTAGAACAAGAACTCAGCACTTAACCTCCAAATAAAGCAATTCAAACCCAGACTTCTTCCTAAAATATGTTTGACCATATCTTTATTAGATTTCCCACTTTCTCTCTCTCTCTTTCTTTACAGAGGCAATTAGGATATTTAGACGTACTTGATTCATTCTAATGTCTATCTTTTTGGCCTACTAGACCAACCATTCCCTAATGATAGTATCTATCATATTGTTTATGTTCTGCTATTATCATTTCCTTGTTAATTTTAAATTAGTATGAGATTCATATAAGCTATTCCTTAACTATTGTCACTTCCTAGGACCTTGCACAAGTACAGCCAATTATGAATATAATTTTCTGTTTTTGTAAGTGTTTGCATATATTGGAGAGATGGTGAACGAGCATCACTTGAGTAACTTGGGAAATAATGTATATTGTTGAATAATTGACTTCAATTAGTGTTTTAGAAAATTGATTCTCTTTTTGAAGATCTGGTTGTGGATTAAGCACCAGGGTCGTGGACCAAGATAGATAAAATGCTACCTATATCATATGTGTGCATTAACTTGTAAAAAGATATGCCTGAACTTTTGACCAAAAATTCAGCACATTAACAACTGTTATGACTGTTATCTACAAAAGAGTGATTTTCAACAATTGATTGCATTTTATAGGCCAAAACTCTATAGAAGTTTCTAGTAACACATTTGTCTGCTTATAGGCAGGTTATTGTTTTACTATTGAGCTAGGTCAGCACATTTTCTTGAACTGAATTTTTGTTGGTCGTAGTGCCTCTATGAAGCTGGAAAGTGGGGCAGAATTTGCTTGTTGGATTTAATCTGTGAAGCACTTGATCCTGAATTATTCAAGTTAAGGGTCTCATCTCCAAATGGTTTTCATAACAACTCTCAAGCATCACACATTGAGCACTCAATGTGTAAACAATATCACAGACCACAAGAGGGTGGTTTTATCAGTCAAGCAGTGCGTAGCGTGAGGTAAGTAAGAGTTTTATCCACTTAGCTTGGGTATCATCCAGTAGTTAATTTGTCATACAGAACACATTGCTATAAACTTTTACTTTGTGCTAATATGTACATCGTTTTGGCTTTTCCTTTGTCTCATTGGAATGCATTTTTAAAATCATCATTTTAATGCAAAGGGGGAGTTTTCTTTTTGGAATCTCAACCTTTTTCTGATCGATTTAATAATAGTTAGTTTACCATGTAAACAATCATGTTGTAAAATCCTCAACCTGATGAAACTATGATTTTACTCTGCATATATAATCATCAAATGAAATGCTTCAAACTGTATTCTTTAAAAGGTGAGAATCTTGAATGGTCCACAGCCCCCTCCATTCATAATTCTTTTCCTTGCATATGATTACGATTGTATTTGAACTTTACTCATCTAAAAAAGTCTGTAATAAGTATTACCGTGTGTCCCTTTGGGGCATCTTGTCACTTATGGCTAACTTATTAAAACTTCTAAATATTCATTTGCACAGCCAGATGTATTATTTGAATTGTTTCAACCAGTTCCCTTCACCCAGCCAAAAGTAATAACCAAGAGGGAGTGGTTGCTCTTCCTAATATGATGCCATCATGTTGTCCTTTTAGAAAAGACTGATCTGCAGAACATTTTGTATAGGAATGTTAACATAATATCTTGAAGATTGATTTTAAAACATATAGACATAATTGAGACAATGAAGGGGTTTGCATGCTTATGCTATTGAAAGTTCCATTACTCTTTTGAAGCTATGGGAAATGCTGTACTACCCTGGTGTTTTAGGTACTTTGATTTAATTGAGCCATTGCCAACTTGGAAGAAAAGTTCGTTTAAGCCTTTATTTATTTTCCATCCTAAATGAGACAGTTACCGCTAATGTTTTATTTTTGGTACCAATGTCTGTTCTTTTATTTTGAGGCACTGAGCATCAACTTTAAAAATATTATCTTATGATATTTACTTTTTTGCCTCTTCTTTTGGGCTCTTTTCAAGACCTGCTAATTTAGATAAGATTTGTATGCCATTCTTGAAGGCCTCTAAACTTTGGTGCCTTTTTGAGTGACATGCCTTTCTACATAGCTTTCTCTTGCTACGTCACTAGTGACTCTTTCCTGTTTTTAGTATCTGTTCTGTCCTTTTCTTTTTATTAACCATCTTATTTAATTTGATATATCGATTTTAATTCTATATATGCTGTGATCGGGATGAATTTCTGGGTATATTTTTTGACAAGGTCCTCAATTTGTAAAATGTTCTATTTGCAGAGAGAAAATGATAAATTTTTATCACTAATATATCGAATAATATAAAGTAATTTTTATTGATTATTGATAAATTTCCAATTTAATGTAGGCCACACTAGGTATAAGAGGCCCAAAGGATACTAATTCTTCCCAATAAGAGCTTGAAAAATCAAGTTAATACACTACTTTCTATAAGTGTTGGAGATTGATTTGGTAAACATTGAAATTCATGATTTCCATACTTCTCGGTTGTGTGTTGGCTGAAAACAACATAGATTGGTTTCAATGTTCTAGTTATGGTTTCTTCTAGTACCTGTTACCCCCTTATGTCAGCCTTTTTCAATTAATTAGTCGGTTTATTACATATAGAGTGACAATAGTAAAGTTTGATTCACCTAGGGATCTTCCTGCAATACAGCTAAGCAAATTGTTGAAAGTCTGGGAAAAGATCACAGTGGATGTCCCTCAGGTATGATCCCACTATCAAGTAGAACAGATCTTGTTATACTTTATTGAATTTTATATCCAAATAAGTGCTTTAAGCCTTTGATTCCCATTGTCTTTCAGTTATGTAAATACACACATCATGCTCCTTTTTGCCTAACTTCCTATCATGATGGCCTTAAAGCTTCGCAGAAACAAAGTTGGTAACAGATGGGTTTTATTGTAAAAGCATGGAAGTGTTTAATCTTTTTAGTTCATATGTGAAATGAACTTTTCTATAACCTTGTCCTTCATTAGAAAAATCCAGTTCGTGATCCATAAAAGGTGTTGCTCCTTCATAGTAATGCTAGTCTCTGCTTCTACCCTAGATAAATGGCTAAAAAAATACTCTTTAATGGAAGCATCTCATAACAACTTCAAACTGTGTCTGTCTTTTGTTGTAGTAGTCCATCAAAGTATTTTGTATATACTTAACGTTCACTCCTGATATGGAAATGTACTTACTGTTTTGTATATTCTCATGGCAGAAGTTAGTGAGTGATTTTGTTGATGTCAGTTATATTTTACATGTGGAACAAGCTTCTATATTGTGATTGAGCTTAGATACTCTTTGAAGGCTAGTTTATTGTCTGATGACTATTGTCATAAACAAGTCTTGTCAATTTCTGTATAATGAATAGTTAAAAGCCTATCTTAGTTGTCCTTTGCATTTTAATTTCAACCTAGCTTTAACTCTCTTAAAAATTTCTAGTCAAGCTTTGTTCCTGTTCCATTTTAATTTCAACTTGGCTTTAACTTTCTCTTAAAAATTTCTAGTCAAGCTTTGTTCCTGTTACCATGAATTTCTTTTGTTTCCTTGAATTTTTCTTATTCATTCTGCCATGACATTGGTGGTTAACTATTGCTGCTTTATTAGTATGGGGACTGGATAATAAATATGCTATTGTTTTCACAAATGAGTCAGCATTCATTATAACTCGATCTTGTTTGTGGATCTATGGTTTTTAGATTCATGAGAAGGTGATGGAGTTGCTTTCCCTGCTGAAATTTGAGGAAGGAAAGACATCAAAAGAAGATATGGATGAGACATCCAAGTAATCAGCAGTTTTATTGGTTACTAGAATTAGATTACCTATTGCCTATCCTCTCTCTCCCATTTTACCTGAATGTATTTATTTGTGGAGTTTGACTTTCCATGAGGTGATTTCTGTAGCTTACTAGACACTTTTCGATATATGGTTTCTGTATGATAGATGCTTTTATAACTAAGAAGATGCGAGTAGCTTGCATCTATAGGTGAAGTTGCTAATCTTATGAATCCTGATTGAAATTTAGCTAATTGTCTTTTTCTTTTTTTCTTCTTTTTAGTTATAGATCCATGATATTTGAGGGTGGATTGACTTAAAGGGTGTTAGGAAGATGTTATCATTTTCTTTGTAATTCAATGAACCAAACTATTATCCATATATAGCTAGGAGATCTTTTTTAAATGAAAAAAATGAAGATGTGTGCATAGATCTTTGAAGATGGTATTGTGATTGATTGTAACTTTCTTAAAGTTTTACCAAAACTCACTAGCAACTTTTAAAATATAGAGTTTTTAAAATTGGGCAGTGAGTTGGCTTGTGTTTATGGTCGCTTTCTATTGTAGGAAGTAAACCAGTCTTCATGTTTTAGCTTAACAGAATGATAGTGTCTACATTGTTCTTGATAACAAGCTGTTGATCCTTAGATCGAAATCTTGGAAATGAACTTGTTTATCTTTCCTCAGTGCAAGATTTAAAAAACACAATAGTGAAACCAAAAGGTCTGTCCAATCCTAGAAATATACAGAAAATCTATGTTTTTTATTCAACTTGATACTTATGATGGTTTGTGGTTTCTTCTTTTGGAGTAGACACTTGTTGAAATGACGTACAAGACAATGATTTTAACTTCTAATGTTTTGCATATTTTCACCATTTTATGTGGTATGGCCTTGCATAACTGCGAAGTTTTGTGTTTCCTTCATTCTTAGTGATATTTTAACCCACAGGGTCAGCAGATGACAGTTATTCCTCTTCACTAAGATTATTAAGGTTTAAGGAGGTGATATGTTTGAAGCTAGATGAACCTTTGAATTTTTTTATTTTTGTAAAATTTCACTAATTTCAGATGTATTTACACATTAAGTTTTTGCATATTCAATTCTTCTATTAGCTCCCTTTTTCTCTTTTTTTTTTTTTGAACATAGTTTGCCTCTTCAACTCTCCCATCCTTGTACCAAAAAGGGGAAAAAAAATTGAATTGTAATATCTCTGATTCTAATAATAACTATATCATGTCTAATTTTGACGAAAGGATAGTAGTTACTCATTCAGTAGCTTCATCTTTGCAAACAGAAGTGCAAGGAGATATGCATCTCGAAACCATTTGAATATTGCGAAAGTCTCCAGAGTAGTAAATGACAAAGCCGCAAGACTGCTAGAGTCCATGGTTAGGTAATGTTATCCTATGTTATACGTTCATGTCTTCTTCATCTTCTTATATCCTTTCTTTTGAGAAACTAATGATTGTGTTGTATGTATCAAACATAGAATTGTGGAATGCTATGCCTTCTTTACCTTTATTGTTTGCTGCCCAACAATTATTGTGATGTTACGAGAGAGTCAGACGTTGTAACATGACTGTAATTCTACATTTTCTTAATTAAAGCTTTTTGCTTTCCAACTGTTGTTATGATGTATGAAATTAATTAAATTTGGAGGGATAAAAGTAATATAAAGCTACAAAGTCCATATTCTACTTGACAGTAATTGTTTGCACTTGCTTCTTACATTGATAAATTTCTTTGCATTTTTTAATTATTAGTTAGCAGTCTTATAATTAAAATGTACCTTTGTTTATAAGAAAAAGCAAAATAATCTTAACTTCCTGAAAAAAAGAAAAAGAATCTTTATTATGTCTACCTTGCGTCATTTAATGCTTTGAAATTGACCCGTCTCCAGTCAAAATATTTTGATTTGGATACAAGTCATTTGAGTTAGTTGAATTTTAAAAGGGACCTAGTTCCATTTATAACATTGTTTATTTGATTTGTATTATTTCTGTAACCACTTCAGGACAATTGAATTTTATCAATCATGTAATGATTTTACAATATTCAATTACATCTGGGAAACAGAAACCATATGGAGCCGGTTGAGTGTGCACCCTTCCATGAAATTGTCTGCTTTAAGAGCATCGACAAACTTAAAGGGGTAAGGCTTTTAGAGATCAGTTACAGCAAGAATTGTTCTGAGACTTGATATGTCATAATTCAGTGTTTTTGAGTTTTCTTTCTAATAGCAAACATTCAGCTAATGACCCATTAGTTGATACAGTGCCTGATGACTCAGCCTGATGAGCTGGATTTGTTCTGATACCGTTACTGAATACAATAATAATGATTGAAAGTTTTTTTTTTGAAAGTAACAGTATGATAGTCCCGCCTGTTTTGTCAAATTGAAAACGGATGGGTTTATAACATCCCATTAACACCAGAATCGATTTTACCAAATTGTATTTCAGTGTATATTCTCCAACGGTATAGAATGAGACTATTTTTTCCTGGTTCTCAGTTACCAGTTTTTTCCTACTATTAAGCTCATAAAGAGGATTAAATATGGCTTCATGCAGCATACAGCATAACTACTGAAATTTGACTAGAGCTCCAACTTATATATATATATACATATATATATATATATGTCCCGGTCATTGTAGCACTTGTGTCGCCTAGGGCATAGGAGGCAATGTCTAAGTTTCCTTTAAACTTTCGAGAATTTTTAACCTCTGAACCTGGCTGCTTAATTGTTTTAGGCATTAATTGGAGACCCAAGACGAAAGGTTCAAATTGATCTTCTGCAATTCCAGGATATCATTCAGTGTGGTTGCTGTAGGACTTGCAATAGTCTGTCACCATCCATGCATGATTCATCAGTTATGTAAGTGTTGACTGCCATATTTTCTTCTTGGAATGATGAGATGGAACTTATAATAATATAGGATGAAGCTGAATGGCAATGGTCAGCATTGATACTTCTGAGTTGGCAGTTGAAAATCTGTGTTTACTGATGATTTGATCCTAGCAAAGGAAACAACTTGCATATGTTACTTGATCATCACTTATAACAGGTATAGCCTGGCTCAGGAGCATGGTGATCTCATTAATTTGCACGACTGGTACCAATCTTTTAAGTCGGTTTGTCTTTGCTCAAGTAACAAAGGGAAGCACAGATCAAAGTGTTCTCCATCACCAAAGAAAAGGAAAGTTGTGGCTGGAACTGCAAAGCCTAGTGAGGCTTCCATACAGTATCCTGTTTGGTATTACTATTTGGTAATCCAATATTTGAAATATGGCACATGGCAATGACATAGTTTTATCTGCATGGAAAGCTCTTGGTTAACTTTGTCCTTAGCATAGCTCTTGGTCTTGCTTCAGTGCTTTGTGCTCTTGGTTGCTTCTTGATTTGAGAGCTCTCTGGATATAATAATTTTTCTTGAGCCAATCTGACCTGTCGTGTCATTCATGCGTAATTGCTAGTGCTAATGGTCTAACTCATCTTGCTCTGAACTATTGTCTCCGTGAATCTTAGGGTTCCAAAGAATTCAATCTTAAACATCATCCATAATAGGATAAAGGGATGAAACTATGTCAAACCAATGCTCTAAATCATCTTTCTCCGAACTATTGTCTCCATATTGAATTCAGAGGAATCGTTTCTTGACTTGAATTATTTAACGAATTTGCAAGGAATGTTTGTAGATCCATCTTTTCTTTTGTTCAAATATGAATCTCATCATGAAAAAACCCCCGAGAATACGCAAGTACTTGCTGCATTGTGATATCATGATTGATCTTTTTGTCATAGAACTGATTTGAAGGATATTATGGTCTTGGCGACATATGCTGCTAAACCCTGCCAATAACACACTCCCACGATAGAATTAAACTGGTCCTTTACGTGCATGCATTGAATCTGTTGGAGATCCTTAATCTGGTTTTCTTCAGAGCACGGTTTTGTAGGGCTGTCACAGAACTTAAGATTGTAGGACTGCTTCAGATGCCAAGCAAAAGGCGGCCAGATTTTGTTCAAAGACTGGCTTTTGGAACGTAAATTGCGTGATTTGAGTCTTGGATGTTTGTTTAAGATTTGTTCTCCCTTTCTGTGGGATTGTAAGGATTGAAGATATTTCGCTTCTATTGAAAAGATGAAAGATTTCAAAATATCGTGGTTATTCAACCAGATTGGTGGATGTTCAATCTCCCAATCTGTCTTGAAAGCAGATAATAACCTTCACAATTCATAGTCCTATAGTTTTTTTTTTTTATCTGATTTGAAGCAAAACATAGGTCAATGCACGTGGAAAAGATTGTATAACAGGGGAAGCCTGTCCTTAGTCCTTACCCTGTTTGGCAGGTGTGGTGTAGACCATAGTAAGACCATGGACAAGAAAACTTATTTTATATTATCTTGGTTGGTCTCATTTTGTAATTGGCCAATCAATATTTTTGACCCAAATTATCATGTTTTGTTTCAACGATGTGAACCATGAAATATCTAAATCTAATCATTAATTGTGGCATTCATCTGAATTTTATTTAATGACTTAATTTCTACGCTTGATAAAATTATAAAAAGATTCTTGTGATATTAGAAAGAGTAACAAGGAACATTTTATTAAATTTTGGTTGAACTATTTTAATAGAATTTGCAACCAAAATGAAGTTAAGAGTATGTTGTATGTATCACATATTTAAGACATTTTATAATAATGTGTTAAAATAATTCAAAAGAAACACAAAAAAGTCTTGTTTAAATATTTTTAATACTTATAAAAAATTATAATAATTTTGAATCATCAAAGTGGTTTTTAAAATAAGCACAAATTATTTGAAAATTTGCATTTTTATATCTGTATTTTACTTTTATAATCTTAACAAGATTTCTAATAAATTCAAATTAATTATGTTATTTTTTGAGAAATTAAAGATTGAATTGATGAACAAAGCGATGCGGCTTAGGGTATAAGCATAAAAGTTATTACAAATCTTCTTATCAGACATTGCGTACAATTGAGCTTATACTAAAGTTGCGAATACCATATCGAACTTGGAATCGAATTAAATTTTGGTATAGTACTGTATCGGTACCGTTTGGATAATTTTTTAAATTTAAAAAAGTCTTTAAAATTTTTAAATTTTACAAAATAGACCATTAGTATATTGTACAGTTGTATTGTATATCGTACAGTTATATTGTATATTTTACTAGTTTATTGTTTACATCAACTATATTTTCAAAAATAATAATAATTAATAATGATAATTAATATGAAATAACAATAATTTTTAAATATTTCACATATAAATAATAATCACAATTAATATAAAAAAGACAATCATCATCATACAAATATAAAATTAAGAATAATTCAAAGTATTTAAAATATTATAACAATATAATTTTATCGTTTTAATAAATAATAATTAAATCAAAAGATTTAAACACATCCAATAAAAAGAACAATAAATATCCTTAAACAATTTACAACAAGAGTTCATGACGAAGAAACAATCAAGTAGAAGTTAAACCTAAAACAAAAACATTTGCAGTTACATTACATATATAGAATTTAACATAAACATCAAATATAAGTAAAATTAAAAGAAGAGGAAAAACAAAAACTAGGAATGAAATTTAATCATCAACGAAAGGATACTCGCTATAACTGCACTGATCCTAGTGATCATTTGGTACAAAATTCTCATCATTGAGAGGGGCTTTATCATCATTATCATTCAAATTTAATGCACCAAATGACATGTCAATGCTTTTTCATCCAAGATTATCTTCCAAATCATTCACATCAACCAAATTCGGTTCTTTAGAAACCTAATCCATCAAAAGATTAATATTATCAATGGAAATTGGATTAGTTGAACTACTTGTGTTATTAACTCCTAGTAAACAATTAAATTTAATTATTAGAAAATTATAAGAAATTATATTAAAATTAATAATGATAATAATGAAAATAACATACCTTTCTCGAAGCTTTAAACTGTAACGAACAAAAACTAAGTCATTTAACTTCTTATGCTCCAATCTATTCCTTTTCTTTGAGTGGATAAATTTAAATGTGTTCCAGTTTCGTTCACAGCTTGTTGCACTTACGCATTGACTTAAAATCCGAATTGCAAACCTTTTCAATTCTGGAACACCATTTCTGAATTGATCCCACCAAGAAAATGTAAGTTGTAAGATAACAAAAGTAGTGTTATAAACAAAATAAAGTGAATATTAATTTTCAACAAATAAGAAAAAGAAAATAATTAATACCTGGAGAAAGTTTTCTTCTTTGTTGAATAGCAATTGACATTCCAAAATCCCCATCAGACAACTTGCAAAGCTCTATTTGTGAGCTTAAAAGATCTTGCATCGCGTTAATACTAACAATTATTGTAATAGTTAAAAGCATTCTTCTATTAACTTTAGCTTGCTTTGTAAGATCTAGTCTAAAATACACAATAGGATTCAAAATTGCCCCAGTGTAAACAATGGAGAAGAAAGTTATCTTTTCTTTCTCTCATTAATGATTGAAAGCTATAGTATGTATAAAAAAGGCCTATGTTTCAAATTGGCCTTGATTACTTCCGTCACTCTCTCCATGGCATAAAAAATATAACCCATTGTTGATTTCTTCACTATCAGCCAAGCGAAGCATCCTCATCAAAGGCTCATAAACTCGGATAACACATTGACATTGAGACCGAAATTCTCGATCTTCCAGTATAATATTACAAACCTCCACTCTAGCATTAGACCTAGCATGTTGAGATGCAATCTGCTTATCACATGTAAAAATTTGTCTTAACACTTTCTTCATCGAAACAAAAGGCTGAAGTGATAAGAAATTTGTGACAAATCTTGCCACAGCAGGATGATACAAATTCTTACAATTGGTAAATTCCTTTCTCATCTAGTTCAATACCTATGCACGATTATAAATGAACTTTATCACCTTTTTAGCTTTTTGCGTAGTATCATCAATAACAGAAAAATAACTAGGATTCCCAATATTCTCTAACATTAGGTCAACGCAATGTGCAACACAAGGAGTCCAAAAAATGAATTATATGTATTTGCCAACCTTTGTCCTGTTGCTTTATAAGCGAAATTATTATCAGTAATAAACTGATCAATGTTTTCAGGCCCTACTTCATTCACAACTTTATCAAATATCGCAAACAAAGTCTCAGTATTTCTAATAAGGACGGATGCATTAATAGATTTAAAAAACACCAGCCTTTTGAAGAATAAACCAAAAAATTTATAATAGGCTATTGTCTCCTATTTGTCCAACCATCATATATGATTGAACATCCATAAGTACCCCAATTCATTCTTCTTTCAGCTAAATAACTTCTAATTTTAAAAACAACAAAACTTAAAAGTTTACCTCTTAAGTTATCAATTGAAGGACCTTTGTATCTTAAACCATTAGAGGCTATTGCATCCATCATAGGCTGATAATAATATGACTGAGAAGCATTAAATGACAAACCTATATCATACCACCATATAGCTGCTACTATATCGACATTGTGAGTTGCATCTCTTGCTTGCATTGCACTACAAATTGAAGGTTGAGCTCCAGGAGTTGTTCGTAGTGCAAAGAAACTAGTCACCTACCTTCTTCTCCTCCTCACATCAGATTCAGGTACTTCTTCTTAAGCCTGAGACGGAACGCTACTAGTATCATATGTAGGAAAATTCTGGTGGGTACATCACATGTACCCGGTGCGGAAAACAAAAATTTTTGTCCCGGGACTTTCCCAAAACCCAGGATCGTTGTCTATATAACTAACTCAAACCATAACGACCAAAGGAGACCGTCTCTAACGGTATCCACGCAGAGGTCGGAAACCC
>JANZLD010000006.1:34124153-34145263 GCA_026413575.1 Erythroxylum carthagenense | reverse complement strand
GTCTTTAGGGCACTACTCTAACACTCTTACAATGCATAAGTCGACTTAGCACATATACAAGTCGACTTACACTTACATCATTACCATCACTACCACTACCATTACCACTTTCACCTTCAACATTTCTAAAATCACCACGAAAACTAGAAAACGAACTTCCACTACCAATTTTAAAATTAAATCTTTCCGTACTATCTCTCTCATATTGATATTCATCAAGCAATGTTTTCATCTGCCACTTCACATCATGACTTACTTTTTTATAGGGTTCCACATCTCCTTTAACCCCAGCTAAATGTTTTTTTTAATCAGGTGATTCCTCCACCTTTCAAATACTTATTACAAAACAAGCAAATAGTATGGTTCTTTACACCGGGAACCAATGCAACATAAACCCAAGCTCAATCATTGTATCTTCCTAAAGTGGGTTGATCAAGAGTATTTGAACTTTCTTCCATTTATTTGTACACATAAAAATAAATAACATATAATTTTAGTACACAATATGCATATCTATCTTATATAATATAACTCATTCTGTATGATTACATTACACACAATTCAATATCATGAAATACAATTCACTATAAGTCAAAAGCTAACAATTCAAAACATTCAACATATATAATAACATAAAACATACATCAACAATTTCCATTTTCAACAATTTCCAACAATGTCTATTTCCAACAATCACAAAACATTTATAATTCCATTTCCATTTCTAACAATTTCCAATTCCAACAATCACAAAACATTCATAATCCCATTTCCATTTTCAACAACTTCCAATTCCAACAATCACAAAATATTCATAATTTTATTTTCATTTCTAACAATTTCCAATTCTAACAATCACAAAACATTCATAATTATATTTCCATTTATAACAATTTCCAACAATTTTCAATTCCAGCAATCATAAAACATTCATAATTTCGTTTCCATTTCTAATTTTCAACAATTTCCAATTCTAACAATCACAAAGTATTCATAATTCCATTTCCATTTTTAACAATTTTCAAGTCCAACAATCACAAAACATTCATAATTCTATTTCCATTTATAACAATTTCCAATTCCAACAATCACAAAATATTCATAATTTCATTTCCATTTATAACAATTCCAACAATTTTCAATTCTAACAATCACAAAACATTCATAATTCTATTTCCGTTTATAACAATTTTCAATTCCAACAATCACAAAATGTTCATAATTCTATTTCCATTTCTAACAATTTCTAATCATTTCTATTTCCAACAATTACAAAACATTCATAATTCCATTTTCATTTTCAACAATTTTCAACAATTTTTAATTCCAACAATCACAAAACATTCGTAATTCTATTTTCGTTTTCAACAATTTCAAACAATTTTGAATTCCAACAATCACAAAACATTTATAATTCTATTTCCATTTATAATAATTTACAACAATTTTCAATTTCAACAGTCACAAAACATTTATAATTTTATTTTCATTTTAAAAATTTTTTATGTCCAACAATCACAAAACATTCATAATTCCATTTCCATTTTCAATAATTATCAACAACTTCCAATTCCATTTCCAACACAATATTTGGGTGTGTATACTTTTTCTTTTACAATATATCAAATAAGAAAACACAATATTTGGGCATGGTTTTTCATTATAACTAATGATTAAAAAGGAAAAAAGTGTTTAAATAGTTTCCTAAAGAGTTAAGAGGATACTTTTTAATATAACAAAAATTATGTATGTAAATGATATATTTTAATAAAATAAAAAATAAACAAAAAATTAATATTTAATTTTTGTGATTTGATTTTATATATTTCATATAATAAAAAGTTCGAACATATATTTCTAAATTTTTATTAAAATTGTGAATTTTAGTATTTAAAAATATATTATTATCACATAATGTAATTGAAGATAAATAAGAGCATTCACAAAATAATCTTACGTTACATTAAGTTTCATCGGCCTAGTTTAACGTTACTTGAATGCTTAATAGTTAATATGCATTATATTTTATTAATTTTTAGAATTTTAAAAGTGCACTCAACATAACTAGAACGAATAAACATATCTTTTAAACTGCAAGGTCATATTACAACATTTTAAAGGTGAGATAGGACAACCAATTAACTTTTCCAAATACACACTCATTTAAATTTGTCTAAAGAAGTTGAAGATAGTTTTTCAGTAGTTGAGCTTTAGCATATATCAGTTGCATTTAACTTCTAACAAGATAATTATACATAAAATTAAGGCATTTCAATTTATAACCAAACAAAACAACTAATGTCAAACAGAACAATGAAACAATTGAAACAAGTCATTCATCGGTCCTCACCGTGACTACGGATGGCAGTAGGTTTTCAACCCGATTAATATCTACACTACCCGACTCGAAAAAATAGACATGGACGCTAAAAATAGATTTTAAATGGATAATAAAAAATAGATGTGGATATGGATTTGGATATAGGTCTAGTGGATACCCATATCTTACCCTTTTTTATTAACTATATTTTTCTGTTTTTTCTTGAATATTTATGTTTAAATATAATAAAATATTAATATATTCTGAGAAGAAACAACTTTAAAATCTCTATTTTACTCCTCAGTCCTCACCTTTTTCATCATATTTTATTTTCTTATAGGATGATAATATTGCAAATGATATGGAGATGGAGTTTTGAATGTTGTGGAGTTCACGCAAAGACAATTTGAAAATTTTGATATTTCAATCTCTATTTTAGTTCTTAATTGTGAAAAATATAAGTTGTCTTTGCACTAGACATTATGATTTTTATTATTCCAATTTTATGGTTTTTTAAGACATACAAATCAAAATCTTGACTTATTATTATTAAAGTAATTTTTATTTGGAGTGTTCGCAAAAATCTGTTCTTTATATTTTCTATTTAGAAGTTATATTTTTATGTACTATACAACCCGATGGATATCTAAAAGTCCGAACAATCCAATAGATTTGGATATGGATAGTAAATCATAAAAACTGATAGATATGGATATAGATATTGGTTGAGTCATAAAAAATGGATATGGATATTGGTATAGAATATCCAAACCAAACCCTACCCATTGCCATCCCTAACCGTGGCTGATATAATTCCTTTTCCAATTTTCAAATCACAAACAGTCTATTGTATAATTCTATTTCCAATTTTCAGATCATAAATGGGAAAACCCAAAATAATACCGTGAGCATTCAACTTCAACAATTCAATTCCAAAGTCCAACCAATTCAGATACACGCAAATCCAATACTGTGAGCATTCAACAATTCAATTCCCAAATCCATCATCCAACATTCACAAATACATCTTCCAATTCCAATCCAACACAATAGAAAATGCAATTAAGCAGGAAAAATTCGAAAATAGAAAAACACAACCAAAAATAAATCACTTGCTTCGGGTCTTTGGGTTAGTGACGAGTTAGAGGTGTGTGGTGGTGCGGTGTATCGGTGTGCTCGTGCTGCGATGGCGACGACTTGATGTGGTGAAGCGGTGGCATCTTTGAGTCCCTTTAGAGGAAGGTTGAAGATGGTGACGTCTTTAATTGACATTAAGGGAGGACCCGAGGTCTGAGGAGGATGAGCGAAGGAGGAGAGAGTGAGATAGAGACCAGGGAGGGTCGGAGGGGAGAACTAGAAAAGACAGAATGACGATGGCGACTGTGAGAGGCGAGAGTGAGAGGGGGAGACGACGAGAGTGAGTCTATAAGACGCGAGACTTGAGAGTGAGAGGCGCAGAGTCGGGGGGTGGGGTGAGTTTTTAGGTTTAAAATTTGGAAATTTGTAATTTGGTCTTCCAGCTTTTCGAAATTCACGGTACCAGCCGGTATGTCCCGATATTTTGCACATCGGCTGGTACTGAACGAAAAATACCATTACCGATCGATATTTAAGGTCGGTACCTATGTTATGATTATCGTTCTGTATTCCGATCGGTACGGAACGGTACTCGTAAGGTTGATTTATACTATAGAATGAAGTGGATATTAAAAAGATAGTTTAATTTTTTCCTATTTTTAGCTTTTACTTTTTTATTAAAATTTCTGTTATATTGAGGATTGTAATTAAAAAAATTAAAAAAAGAAAACCTATTTAGTTGAGGTTTATAATAAAAATTGACAATAAAAACTTCTTTGGTTTCAACATCCTATTTTTTAATATATCAAAGTTTGAATTCTTAAATTAATTAATTCTCATTATCATTTAAAAATGTAAGAGTATTTAATATAATTAAAAATATATACATTAATTTTATATGATAAAAGTCTATAAAAATATATATTACATTAACTTATTCTAAATAAATAATAAAAGATGTTCATCGTTCTATAATATTTCTAAAAATAATAGAAATATAACTTAAAAAAAATTAATTAGAACTTTCGGTAATATAATCATTTAACATTTGTTTAGTTATTTCATCCTACTTTGACACAATACTTTGAAGTTGTGCTTAAGTGATCCTATGCTGCATTTAAGAACTTCCATTTTCATTTATTTTTTCTGCAGCTTAATCTTAATCCAAGACAATTGTCAAATAATTTATTGCTTTGTCCATATATTCTAACAAAATTATGTATGACATAACAAGCAATAATGATATATTTTTGGATCTTTGTATTATAACACGTCATGTTTGAAAGTGTAGGGAATCTTACTTTTAAAATAACAAAACATCTTTCAATAACACTTTTTAATGAAGAATACTTGTAGTTAAATAATTCATGTGGACCTTGAGATCTTCCTCTTCCTTTGCAATCTCACAAATGATATCTCTCACTTCTATATGGTGAAAGAAATCTAGGCATATTAGTGTAGCTCGAATTGACCAAAAAAACCTAAACATATAAAGAATATTTATTAACAAAAAGCTAAAAAGAAATTATAATTGCTATACTTATATAAAATAATATAGTACTTTGATGTCACTTGATGCATGCAATAGGAAGTCGAGCCAACGATAATAAATAAAAGTGCTGCTTAGGAGACAACCCAAGGGAAGTTAAATTATGTTATTTACATTTTCACATTTACTATTTTAGTAAATTACTCCATTTCTTGCCTTTGATATTACATTGGGGAGAATGTAAGTTTTCAGTGTAGGGGTGGGGATATTAATTTTTTATGTATGTTTTGAGCTTAATTGTAGCTTATGTGACTTTTTAGGCGGTTTTCAAAATCAAACCAAAAAGATAAAATTTTTTCTTGTTTTCTATTTCTTTTAAGACTATTTAGTCATAATTAGAGTGTGAATTGACTAGAAAAGTCAATGTCAACCTTAACAGGTACTTTTGCTCTTGTGATTAGTTAATGCGCAATATTGTTAAAAGAGTGGTATAACTAGTGGTTGATAAAAACCAATGAGGTTTTGGGCCATATTAGACTGACACATCCTTATCGGTCTCACTGTCTTTTGTTTTGTGTAACATTCATGACATGTACATCCTTACTTTGCTTTGATTTTCTATTCAAGACCACATTTTTATCACATGCATTTCCATGAAAATGATTAGACATTCTTTGTGATTTCAAGTTATATTAGCCAAATAGCCTACCCATTTATATTAATTTTCCTTTGCTAACCCCTTTTGAGCTTTATTAACCTTTTTTATATATATAAAACACATTGCATGCACCTAACCAAATGCCCTGCCCAAGTCTTAAAGCTAGTGGAACATTTGTTAATATTTGATAATTGTGATTGTACAAACACTTAATTGTGGGAATATGCATACATATGGGTTGCTTATATTTGTTAAGATGCCATGCTATGAATCCCATGTTTATGTAGCTTCTATTATTGTTATATTTAATAAAAGAAAATAAGAGAGAAAAGAAATGAAAAAAGTTAGTTTGAATAAAAGTATCAAGGAGGAAATACAATTGCTTTGAAAAGTTTTTAATTAAGGCTTTATCTCCTTAAGTTATATTGAATGGATGATTTGAATATATTGCATATGAGGCGGATGTTGTTTTGGATGAAGTACTCTTTGCGTTGTGTTCATTTGGTTTACGGTGTAAGAACTGAATTGAGTTGTGGAATATAATTGTTGCATTCATCATAGCTGATTGTACCCAATTTTGAATAAATGTTAACTTGTACAGTTGATATCTCATTGAGTGTTACTTTTGCTTGACTAGCTTGATGGTTTTCATACTACCTTACCCAAAATACATCTCACCTTACCCTTGCCCACATTACAACCCTAGGAAAGTCTTTTAATTCATGATTATACATGTGACTTTTATTGGTGGAGAAATGAAATGATATCTATTCTTAGGAAATATGGAAAATGAGTAAGAATTTTAGTTTATGATTTAGATCTTGATGATTTGCTCGAGGAAGGTCAAAAGATAAGTGTGGGGGAACTTGATATGTGCTAAAATGTTTACTCATTTGATTTACTGCACTTCGTGATTAATGCCTTAAAAATGCTTAGGATATTTTAGCTTATATTTGATTTTAGGTACATTTCGGAAGTAAAGGAGCCAAAGTGACCCGAAAGCATGTTCATTGAAGCCATCTTCACAATTTCAATACTTTATTGATTCATGGAGCATAAAAAAGAAGAGGATTAAAAGAAGAAGAGACAAGATAGAGTGTGAAAGTGAAGAGTAAAGCAAAGAAGGAGCTTATGGCCAGCTGTTGAAGTTGCATAGCCATTAGCAATCTTACAACTGTGCAACCAATTGCATGGGTGTGAGACCACTCTCACGCCCATGCAGGGTTGTCTCACAGGTGTAAGACACTACTCACACTAGTGAGGGGCCATGCACAGCCATGAAAGGCTATACATGGTTGTGAGATGTGCCACCTATCCTTAGGTTATACTATAACAAGGAATACGTATGACGATCGAAAGATTAATTTAGGACATACCCTAACCAACTCTTATTTTCTCAAATTCTCTTCATTCTTTAACACCAATAGAGGCAATGGTGAGAATGGCCAATGGTTGGAGCTTGAAGAAGGAGATGGAAGGCTAACTTCTTAATGCTGGTTCAATGGTGATGTTGACGCCAAGTCACAGTTAAGCAATTTCATCATGTTATCTTTGTTAATCTCTTTTTATATTGTTATGTTGTTTGTGTTAATTGAATCAAGTTTTTGTATGGATGATCTTAATACATTGTTTGGATTTATAAACCTATTGCGATAATGTTTAATGTAATATGTAATAGTTACATTTGATGTTTGTTAATAGCATCTAATGGTCTTGAAAACATAACTTAGGTTAGATAACTCGAATGTGTGAGGTTACTACCTATATTTATTGTTTTCCACTTTGTCATGTGATTTCCAAATTAAATCTGGAGATCGTATCCTAGGTTATTCAGTAAATAGGTTTAATTAATGATTGTATCTTAATTAAGTACAACCTAAGGAAAAACCGAGATTAGCAGAGCGTACTATTAGTCTTAGATCAATAGCTCGAAGAGAGGTGTGAATACATTAGGATGACGGCAAATGTTTAATAGTGTTTAGGTCGAGATTGACCTTAGAACCAAACCTTACTTATATTCAACACTTTAATCATTTTCGATTACCTGCTTTAATTTATTTTAGATAGTTTACTTTTACTTTATTTTTTAAATTGCTTAAAATCCCAAAAACTCCCCTTTTATATTTTCCTTACATCAATTAATTTCGTTACAAAAATTGATCGAACATTTCTTGTGGATTTGACCCTAACTCACTCCAACTACAAATTTTAATATGCAGAGTTATGCAAATTTTGCAGTGCACTCGACATGCGCTATCAGGGTATGATCATTTAGATTCACTAAGAGCCTTATAAAAGTTCAACATAAGTTGTGAACAGAAGGACATCTTCTTTCAATCATAAAAGTAAAGGTTAAGAAGGGTTTGGTAACCCACCCTTATATCTGACGACCAATATAAGTGTATACTATGATCGTTGCATGATAACTCTACTAAAAGGAGAGCTATTATTTTCCACCTTAGTATAGTGTCAATATTCCTACCCCTAATGTTCATATTTAAGCGCCAAAATAAGGAAAATTTTGGAATCTTAATATAAGGTTTCTACTATACATCTGACCATCCATTATATTCGTAATGTTGGAAATTTAAGTCATAAGCATCCGTATGCATGCTATATTATATCTAGTGTCGTTGTAACATTCCTCATTAAAGGTATTAAGCCAAAGAAGGCTCTCTTTTTCATTATTAATCAAGCGAAGAGTATTTGGCTTTTTATCCACCTTCATTCTAATGGGAGAATTGTAGATCATGTCTTTTCGCAAGGAGAAGTTGAGGTTTTTTCCTTTGATAAAACTCTAACTATAACTTTCTGGAAAGGTGTAAGAATGGTGGGAACTGCAGAAGAGTGTGTATGAAAATTAGATACGAAAATAATGGAAAAAGTATCTATGACTGATGAAGATGGAATGATAAAGAACTAGTAGCTTTTTTAGAGGCCAACATCTCTCGCTCACTTTAGCAGGTGCCAAAATGTCAAAAAAATTCTCATTGCCTCTACCCCTTCTTATCTTATGTATATAAATGCCTTCCCTAAAAATATAACAAACTTTTTCAGTTTACCCCTTTAGATTAATAGGAATAACATACGTGATATAAAAAAAGGACTAAAATGAAATAAATAAAAATTATAATGATGGCATAGTATTTGCAGACCTATAGCAATGATCTTAGCTCAATTTTTCATTACTTCTAGTCCTTCTTACTATTACTTTGATACAAAAATTTTATTAGGGGTTTATCATTACTTCCCCTATTCAAACTCATCTTTTCCTCAAGGTGGAAATTAGGGAGTTATCTATAGATCATACTCACTAGTTCTTGTTTTGACTTAAAATCTAAAAGGTGCTTCCATTTGATTAATAAATCAAATTCATCGATTCCCACTCTTTTTGCCCTGAATTCTTATGGTCTTACAAACCACTCCATTTGATCATTAAAGGACAAGAGGAAGTGAATGGCAGTTTGTGGAGTCCCCGATAGCCTGTTTTAGCCAAGATATATGTAAGACAAGGTGTATAGTTGCTACTACATGTAATTCCAATTGACAAGCCTCCTTGATAACCTTATAGGTCCCAAAAAAGCGGGGCAACAATTTTTCATTCATCTTTCTAGCCAAGGAATTTTGTCTATATAACTATAGATTTAAGTAAACCATTTCATGTCTTTTTGAGTTAACCACCTTGTTCATGTAGTTTTGAGCAAGTAACAACTGATCTTTAAACTAAACTAGGATGGTATTAATTTCACATAATAGTTTCTCTAGATAGAAAGTAGAATTAGGGTATGAATTATCATACTTTTCCATACACTATGCAAAAAGAAGTGCAATTAATGGTAGTATGGTAGGAAGTATTGTGTCAATACTCTACTTAGGCCAATCATCTAGATCACTCTTGTGGTCTTTGACTCTCAAAGCAATAAAGATAAGTCTCCAACTAGTGGTTCATAACTTCACTTTGACCATTTCTTTGATGATGTTAGGCAGTGCTTCATCTTAACTGTGTTTGATATAACTTGAAAAGTTCCTCCCAAAAGTAACTCATGAAAATCTTATCTCGATCTAAAAAGATGGTCTATGGAAATCCATAAAATTTCATAATATGATCAACAAGTTTCTTAGCTACTTCCTTGGTAGAAAAAGGATGTTTAAGTAAGACAAAATGCCCATACTTACTAAGTTGATCCACTACCACCAAAATGGTGCATAGTATTTAGATTTTGGTAAACCTTCAACAAAGTCCGTGGATACACCCTCCTAAATAACTTAGGGATTGAGGATCGATTGTGGTAATCTAGCTAGAGATAGTTCATCATATTTTTGTTATTGGCAGACTAAACAAGCAATCACAAACTTCTTCATATCAACCTTTAACCCTTTCAAATAAAGCTCTCTAGATACTCTATTATATTTTTTAAGAAACCATCTATGGGAACCAATTGGACGATTGCAAAAATTCAGCTAGAATTGTTAGTATCAAAGTTGAGTGTCTGGATATCACTACCCTGCCTTTGGAAAAAAATTGCCCTGTTTGGATTCCCATATGAATTTAGCTCATAGATCCTTACTAGGTTCTTATATTATTTACTACAGTTAGGATCTTTTTGGTTCTCAATATTAATTAAGCTCCAATCTAGCAAAACTAAAGATGACATATCATTAATCTATGTTTCAAATTGAAGCCTTAACAAAGCACTGCAACTTGGTTTTAGAAAACTAACTTGTAATAAATGCCAAAGTCGTACCTGAGCAATTTGATGAGCCATTTATGATATTATAGGGTGACCACCCTTTGCTCCAATAAAAACCTCAAGCTCTATATATTCACATTGAAATGTCATCCAAGCAAATAATTCCATCATTTTTAAACAACCAACATTATTTCCATCACCTCCCTCCCACAAACTAACTTAGATATTGCTCATTTACAACTATTATGCGTCGTTACGCTACTTAAAATAAACTAAACTTACTACTCTAGTAATGGTGAGTCTAGGTCGATCCCATAGAGAGTGTTCAATTAGCTTTTGAAATGAAATTAATTGGATTTAGGTTTTTTTGGGTGGGAGGGTTGCCTTGGTTTGAAGTAAGAAAAAAAGTAAAACTAATGTAGTATAAACAAATTAAAGAAAACACGCAAAAAATGATGAAAGTGGTGAATTCATTAGAAATCCGATTCTTTGGTTCTATCTTAGTCTACAACCTAATTAAATATATTTCATTGAATTGTTGTTCTTTTACCTCTCTTAGGAACTATTAATCATGGGTTAATGATAAGCTCTATTAACCCTATTTTTCTCTTAGGATGTGTTTAATCAAGATATGATCGTGAATTAAACTTAACTAGTAATGGGTTTGTAATAAATTGATCCAATGAACGTATTCATAATACCCAAACAATAAGCATCGAATAACAAAATCAATTCCTAAAGAGACAAAGAAAACAACAAATACGAGGAAAGATAACTTGATCAAGTTATCGGTGTCGATGTCACTTCCAATCTGGCATTGATATGCTACCCTTCCATAGGTCTCTCACAGTTTAGAGTTTTGCCCTTTTTTCTCATCTCTTCTGAAGCTCCCTCTTAGTTTTTCTCCAAGCAGAAAACCCTCTAATTTTTCATAACTCTGCTGTCACACACCCCTTGGTTTATATTAGAAACTGGGTTAAAAAAGATGGGAGAGGTGGCAACTTCTCATGCCCTCAGTTCTACGCTTCTTGTCCAAATGTAGTCATCCACCACACATGTCTCTTATATTCAATAGCTAGGTTTTTAATGTTGCAAAAGGATAGCTGGCTCTCTCCACTTCTCTTATCGTTATCCAATTCCAGCTGCCCTTTATCCCATTCTTTTATGCTTTATCTTGTCTTCTCTTGCTCTAATATTCTTCTTTTTACACCATGAAGATAAGTGAATGTGTATCTTTAAAAAATGCCCCCAAATATAGTCCTTTCGACTCACTTTAACTCCTTTTCTTCTAAATTGTATCTAAAACTATATATGAGACAAAGTGTTGGACCCCGTTTCTGGAGCCCAACTATCTAGAGTCATAAAGCGTGAGTGGAATACCTTGTAGGGTTATTTCAATGAATCCTCACTTTCTTTCCATCTATCTTTTTGAAATCAACACCAAAGGATATCAATTTTTATGGAGAGATAGAAAACTGGGTTAGGAATCTATTTTTTCAAGAATCACTTCATTTGGAGGTCGGATGATGAAGTTATGGCCAAAAAAATCAAACATGATTATGTCTTGAATCATATTGTATCTATCTTGGGATAATTCGCATAACTTTCACTATAGGTGTTAGATTAAGGTCATTTTAGGACTGTTTCAAAGAGAACTTTGAGATATACAACTTTTATGAAGACCTGGAAGAGAGATTTTGCCATCTATAGGGTCAAAATTGTAATTTTCAAAAAATGTACAGTGTATGTCCGTTAAATGGACATATATGTCCGCCTAACGGACATAAACATGGTTGGGGGTCATTCTAGACCTGTGAAGGTCCATTTAATGGACCTAAAGTCCATTTAACGAACATGGGCAATGCTGGGGGTGGACCTAAAGTCTGTCTAATGGATATAGGGGGTGCCCAAACCCCTCCAAAGCCTCTGCTATGATTCCTACATCTTTTCTGACTTTACTTTCACTCATAATCTTTTCAAATTCACCTCTAATGTTGTTTCATTAAATCCTCTAATCTCTACTAATTTGATTCATTAAAACCACTAATTCTCCTCATTTACCATAGCTGTCCTATGTATACGTCCCATGTAGCATCACCACTTTTAATGATCGTATCTCTCAACTCCGATATCCAAAACTTACATACTTTATACCGTTAGAAAGCTAAGAGGATAAGCTACAACTTCATAAAGACAAATTTGTCTAATTCAACTAGATTAATCTAGTTTTTTTCCCTAAATTCAGTATAGAAATTTTACCCCGATGGAAGACTTGAAATATGAAATGTACTACTACAAGAGAAATATGCACATACACATTAGAAACAACTTCAATTCTCAATTCATTTCTAAATCAAAATGATGTTCATACATAACTTTAATTAAATATTAACATTACATCAAAGGCTTAACACAAGATACAAAATACATTAGATGCTTAACGTTTGATATGCTTATAAAGCTATCTACAAGTTTGGTCACTAACTTAGTACAAAAGATTACTAGCTATCTTGGAGTTTCCGAATGCCTTGCAAGGATTGCTAATCTTCTCGTGCTGCACCTGAGGAGTGGAAAAATGATGGGTTGAGCTACATAGCTTATTGGCTAATATATTTATAGCCATTGACAACGAACCACACAATCAAGCATATATGCATCTATTCATATAGGCATACTCGTCTTATCTTAATCTAACAATGTAAGTTTAAAATTCACAATTCCAATTCACAACTCATAGTTCAATACATCATCACATAAAACATATTGGATGTAATTTATTACTAAAGCATAACACACAAATTGCATCATAACTTAACACATCAAAATGCAAATGTGCAAATAAATGGCTCAAGGGTTCCGTGGAACAAAATGGATAAACCGAAGTTTTCACTATGAACAAAACGAGTCCACTTTTCGAATCCCGTATGTCATAAGCAAGTAGCTGGGAGAAGGCTTTATGTCAACATGGACGTGACTACAAAATGGTTCCTCTCTTACCCAAACACAATCAACTCTCATGCTCAATTCAATCAATCACAAATTCATATTCTCATGCTTTTTCTTCTTTCCATTTAATCAAAATGCTATGATATAATTCCAAGGCATAGAATGATCATACTCACAATTCAATTTTATCAAAATGTCATACATCATAATGCATTTTCCACATAAAAACAATTCATAACAAGCCATTTTAGCATACAATACACATACAAGGCATTTTGCTCATATTACATAACAATTATAAATAAATTACCCACCTAGCTGGCTTGCAAAATCCAACTCAAGCTTGCCTTTCCTCTTGCTCTTGGATTAGGTTTCTTTGATTTCCTAAATAAACCAAATTTCCCATTCAATCCAATTTTCAATAAAATTCATAAAGCTTCAAAATCACAAAAATGAAATAATTCCTAAATTGAGCTTAGAACTAACTTCCCATGTTCTATCTAAGTTAAAAAGACCAACACCTAGTTTAGAAACCCTAAAATCAAATGAGTTCCTTTAAATCATTTTCTTCCAACACAAACCCTTCATTCTCTACACAAAACTCCTTTCTCTTTCTAACTCCTTCTCTAACAAAGCTAGAAGAAAAGATGAACTTACCTTGACAAATCTTCTTCCTTCTTCTTCCCACGTTTCTTCTCTCTTCTTCTACGGTTTTGTCCTTCTTTTCTCTATTTCACGTTACTTTCTTCTTCTTCTTTCTTATTCTCACGACTCCCTCTCTTATTCTTCTAAATCAAGCCACATTTTATTAGTCTTTCTTCCCATTTTGCCTATCATTAAACTAGGCTTTCCATATTTACCCTTCTTTCATTTAATATAAAGTCTACTAATTACTTAGCCTATTATACACCATATTAATTCTAACTTAATTCTAACACTTAATTTTAATTTTTAATTTCTATTCATACTTGCTAATTTAATGGACTAATTTTTTTTTAAAAAAATTAAACAAATAAATTGATAATAATTAAAAGAAAATTTCGGGGTCCAATATAAAGTGAGCATCTTAAGCAATTTCATGTCATTAATCACTAAATGTTATGGAATAATTATACAATCAATTAAGCACATTTCAATGACCTTAGCCCAATTTTTCATTACTTTTATTCCTTCTTATCCTTCCTTCAATTCACAAAATTGGTTGGGGATTTACCAATTATGTCTTCTCACAAGGGCTTTCTCCTTTGATTAAGGAGTTTGATGGTAAGTTTTGGCCAAAAACCTAAACTTACTAGCCCCTTCTATCTAATTCTAAGATGTTAATCTTTATTCCTTGGCTTAGTCTTGATTACTTGGCTTACACCACATTGGTAGGTTGGTAATTGTTTCTCTAAAAGATTATCATTTCGATTTTCAATTTTCTTGACTTGCTTCGAGTAGCTAAAGATGATTTAGAATAATGATGAAAAAGGTAAATGAAGGTAAATCCAATAACCTAGGATCTTATGTTGAAATTTCTTTTGGGTTAAAATATTTTTGCTTTCCTAAGTCTCACTGGTGTTGCTTATAGGTTGTGATATGCATTGAGATGGCTTTACCTACCTATGAAATCACAAGTTTTTGCTTTACAAATCTATTGCCTTAGTAACTCGTGTTGAAGGTTCTTTTAGGTTTAAATATCTTCCTCCAATCAAAAGTTTCAATTAATTCTTCAAAACCTTTTCTTTTTTGAACAAAATTTATGTGTCCTTTTCCATTTGGTATTTGATGTTATCTAGTAATTAGAAACCTTGCTTATTGGGATTTTTTTTGGGGTAAGGTAAAAGAACTAAATAATATCAAAAGTATAATTGATAATTGTTACACAGTATAGAGATAAATTTGATCTATCCTTAATCTAGGTTGAGGCTATAGAAATAAACTTATACACGACTAATATAAGAATGAATATGAAACTTGGACTCGTGCTTTTGTTTGTTGGAGACTTTGTTATAAACTAGAAGTCAAAATTTTTTAGATCTGAAAATTTTCATCTCTCACTCTACATTTTGTAGTTACCTCATCTCGTTACCTTTAATTCCATTCATACTTTTTTTTTTTACAGAACTTAGTGCTACTTAGTTTAGTGCAATCGAGGAATGAGTTGGAGTGCGCAGTGGCAAAGGATGGAGCAAGGAAGAACCCTAATTTAGATTGGTAGCACATTGTAACGTTAGTCCAAATAAACTAGACTACTACTATAGCAGTGGTGAGTCTAGGTCGATCATACAGAGAGTGTGTGTAAGGTTATTGAAATGAAATTAAATGGTGTTTAGGTTATAGAGAGGGTTGGTTGGTTTATCAAACAAGAAAATAGAATGAAGCTAAACTAACAAAAGCAAATTAAAGAAAACATGCAAAAATAATGAAAGTGATAAATTTGTTAGGGACCTAGTTCTTTGGTTCAATCTTGGCCTAAACTTTAATTAAACGTATTTCATTGATTTGTTTTTCTTTTACCTCTCCTTGAACTATTGGTCGTAGATTAACAATAAGCTCTATTAATCTCGATTTTTTCTTAGGTCATAGTTAATTAAGAAGAGCTCGTTAATTAACCTTAACTATTGAATAATCTCGGAGATGCTCACTAAGTTTAATCGAATAGTCACCTTATGATTGAGGAAAATAGACCAATCTAAGCAATAATCACACAAGCTCAGATTATTTAACCTAGTTTATGTTACCTCTAATGATTACAAACCATTAGTCGCTACAAATGAATTGAAAAAATAACGGTTACATATTGTATTCGATTTTAGCATTACATAAAAATAATCAAATAGAGCATTCAATCATTCTTACATAAGACCCAAACATTGAACAAAGGATAACATAATCAATTCACAAGAGAAAGAAAATAACAAATACAAGGAAAAATACACTTAACCAAATCATTGACATCGATTTCACCTTCGAACCGGCATCGGGAATTGATAAGTGCTTAATTGATTATAAAATTATTCCATAACATTTAGCAATTGTTGACGTGAAATTGCGTAAGATATTCATTTTGACTCATATATAATTTTAGGCACAGTTCGGAAGCAAAGAAGTTAAAGTGAATCGAAGGATCAATATTTTGATTATTTTTCGAAGATTATTTTTACTTGTCTTCATGGACCAAGAAGAAGAAAATTAAACGACATGAAGAAAAAAAGAAAACACAAAGAAGATTTAAAGTTTCTCACGGCATGTGCATGAAATTTGCATTCAATTACGTGAATTAAAAACAGCCCAAGCAGTGTGTTTTTATGGGAATTAAATGAAGAAAATAGGCAGCTGAAAGAAACAACATAAAATGACAACGCTAGATAGGAAGCAAATGAAGGTAGCTGGAAGGAAATAGTTCACTCCAAAAAGACGTAGCACAGAAGTGAGGGACCAAGGGAGCAAAATGACAGGCAACACAACAAGGAACGTAGCAACAGAGCACCAAACGACATAGCACAGGAGGATCAAAATGCATTAGATAGTGAGATGACCAAAACGCAATAACATTAGCCAACATAAAATGCACAACAGTGGCAGAAACAGAAGTGTAGGTTTTAAGTGAGTGAACAATAAAGTGGACTAAGAAGTAAAATAGAGAAATAGAAAGTAACAGTAGGGAGGCGTAGTAGCAAAAGTGAGAGGGGAGTCTTCGGTGCGACATTAATTATTAGAGGGGTTGAAGCATTTTTTGTGAGAGAGACCCACGAAGAGCTAGATTTCTCGACGTCAGTTTAAAGGTGAGATCAATGCCAACGACCTAAGTTAAGTGTATTTCACTGTTTTTGTTGTTTTCTTTCTCTCATTAGAAATTAATTGTGTTATCCTATATTAATTAATTTGGGTTTTGTATATTGATAATCGTATTCTCATTATTGTTCGGTTAGTTGTGTATGAACCCATTGGGTATTGTGAAAAGATGATTTTATTGTGTTCATTGAATCATTTATTTGTAAACCTATTGCTAGAATTTTGATATAATCCATAATTGTTATGTTGAAATTTATGTGTAGTGACTAATGATTCGTAATTAATAAGGATAACACAACCTAGGTTAAATGATGCATCGTATGTGGTTATTGCGTTGATTAATCGGTTTTCCTAATTCATAATACTATTACCCAATTGAATCTAGAGATTGTATCATAGGTTATTCAGTAGTTAGGTTTAATTAACGATCATATCTTGATAAAGTCAGGTTAATTATTAACCCACAATTAATAGTATCTAAGAGAGGTTTAATAACAACAATCATGGAAAATTTTTTAATTAGGGTATAGGCTGAGATTGAACCAAAGAATCGAGTCCTTATCAAATTCTCCACCTTTGTTAATTTTTACATGTTTTCTTTACATTAATTTTGTTAGTTAATTTAGCTTTACTTTATTTTCTTATTTCTAAAACCAAAACCCTCCTAAACTTAAACATCAATTAATTTCATTTCAATAACTTTACACACACTTTCTGTGGGATTGACCTAGGCTTACTACTGCTATAGTAGGAATCTAGTTTTTATTTTAACTAAGAGACCCAGACTTAAATTAAAAGATTTGAAAGTAAATGACATACCATTGTGGTTATTCTTACACAATTTTCTGCTTGAATATTGGAAGAAAAGTGGGTTGAGTTGCTAGTTATATTAGTCGACCTATAACAATGGACCAAGCAACGATTAAACCAAAACGTGTCAATTATGCTCGCGTTTGTGTTCTCTTGACTTCCTTCACTAAACTACCTAATATTATTCTATTCATTATATTGAATGAGGATCTAGAACCCATCGAGGATCAATTGCGTTTGACATATGCATGGCGGCTGCAAAATGGAAAAAAACCAAAAATGGATACCTACAGGGATGACCTTCAAATTTGGTAGTTACCAAGGATTATTACTTAATGGTGAAGAGAAGTATGTTGCTTTGGAAACAACAAAAAATGTAGGGGTCTAAGCAAACACAGGGAAAACCTAGGATATGCATACAGTGGCAAACTCAATTGGCAAGCCTGTTTCTGTTCATTCTCCTATGGGTATAGCTATAGGGGACGTTGAATTAGGAGCTGAAAATGTAAGCACAACACCTACTCATCATACACATATGGGGGAGCATATCCAAGCAACACATGTGACTGTTCAACCTCCAATTGCAACAGAACATAATAGCGTTGAGATGAAATAGTGCAACTAGTGAACGGTATCATCAACAGTGCTATAGATGATAAATGTCCACAAATCATGGTTCAGATGATGGCACCTAATGCAAGCTCCATAGATGAACTAAATCCTGGAAGTTATATATCCGCTGGGCAAAAACAATCGTTATCTCAAACAAAAGCCATACCAGAATTTGAGACAGTTATAAGGCGAAGATCAAATTAGAGGAAAAAACTCTCCCTAGGGGAGACAACAACATGAATTTTCTCACTGAGGGGCCAATACTCCTAATAAACAATTGATGATTAGAGAAATCATCTTGCAAAACCGAGTCATCTTGGTTAGTATTTCATAAACACAGATAAAAAGATAGAGCATCAATATGCTGAACCTTTTTCCAGTAACGTGGAGGAGTATGTCCAGGGACGGAGCCACTTGGGGGCAGTGGTACACTGGACCCCCCAAAATCTTAAAAAATTATATATATATATATATAAAAGGATAGAGTTATTTGAATTTAATAGTGCACTGGGCCCTCAAAATTTAAAAAAATTACATATTTGAGTCCTCTTATTTTAAAGTCTTGACTCCGTCACTGAGCATGTCCAACATCTCTTGTCATCCTAATAACATAATTTTTGTTTTGTATGATACTACTGCTCTATCTATCATCTCATCTAGCATAATTGATCAGATGATACACTTGGAGGTTGCCACTAGACTGCTTTAGCAAAAACTATGCATCTCTTTCATATATGCACATAATAACACATATTAGCAAAACTTCTTAGGCCAATTAACATAAAGATAAGATTAAATGTAAACCTCCAAATTTTATCTAATTGATAAAATAAATTTATCAAAATTGATAGCGGTTTACAATTTTGCAGGTAGAATAGAACTCGTGCTCATTAAAAGAGAAAAAAAAATGACAGTTGTATTAAGGCTCTTATAGGTCCCTTCTTACGATACGTAGACCCAAATCAAGGTTTACAATAAGTTGAAAAATGAAAGCTCCTTTGGTCATCTGAGTACCTTAGTTCTTACCCTTTTATCTTATGGTTTATAATAAACTATTTAGAAATTTTATTCTAATACTAACCCTTCAAATATTAAGATACCTGAATATCTTAACTATACAATTACCTTTTTCATTCCCCTTTTTTCCACACTAATCCCTCTTTTTAAAATAATGAGAATATCCTAAAAATTCTAATTGATGAAAATTTATGTAAAAATTTTAATTAAAATAAATTAGTTATTATTATAAATTAATCAAACTCTATTACAAATAAATATCCATAATTAAAATTTAATTTAGTTTAATTAAGATTTAAATGAAAAAATTAGACCAAGAAATTAATGCAAAGTAGACATGATATAGCACATTCAAATATAAATTAAAATTAATCAAACACAATTAAATATAATCATATCTAAACTAAATTTTATAGACAAATTTATAAAATCATATCTAAACTAAATTTAATGAATGCTCACAAATTTATAGGGGGTAATATCATCCTTATATAGGAGCTATGGAAAAAGGACATTAGAAGTGTCTCTCTTTGATAAAGTTTTTAATTTTGCTACCATAGAGGCTGTACAAATGTCATAAGTAACCTCCTCCCCAACTGTGCCTCCTAACCTCAACATGATTTATTTTATACGATCTGAAGGATCAGGAGTGCCTTAATTTTTAATAAAATGGAACTCTACATTTATCTACTCTAATTAGAACTACATTCACGTGAATGACAGAATCCTTAATAGCCTTTGGGTTCTCAAAACAAGCATGAGTAGCAGCAACATGGCAAGGACAGACAATCTAAACTAATCTGTACTTTGTTACTCCCTCTGTTTTATAATAAAAGTCGTTTTAAAAAAATACACGTTTATTAAGAAAACTAATAAAATTATAGATATATCCTTATTAAATATGCACTTCGGTAATTTGCAATAATTAGCATGTGAGAGAAATTACCTTGAAATTGTGATTATATAATTAAGATGAGAGAGAAATGAAAGGTTAATTTTAGAAAAAAAGTTATAAAAATGAATAACACTTACTTTAAATAATTAAAATATTTTTAAAAAGACTTTTATTATAAAACACATGAGTATTATTAAAGGGAGAAGACTTAGGCCTGACGTCATAATATTAATATATATATATATATATCCAAAATAAAAAGACGACAGGCAGGCGGTTTCACTGTGCCACTCCCTTCTGCTACAGTCTGCAAAACGCCATGGGCCCATTGCTCATTCACCGCACGTTCCAAACCCCACCATTCCTCAACATTCGCACGTGCCAACCACCGTCATTCCTCCCTTCCTCCTCCTCCTCCTCCTCCTCCTCCCCTCATGGACCAAAGCGGACCAGCCGTGTGCCTGCTCTAACCACCAACGCCAGCACTACTGGTTCTGATAGAAACGTGCTAAAGAAAGGCATAGCCGAACTCTACGACGAATCGTCAGGCATATGGGAGGACATATGGGGTGATCACATGCACCACGGCTTCTACGACCCCAGTTCCCAGGCTTCCGGCTCTCTGGCTCATCACAGGGCTGCCCAGATTCGTATGATAGAGGAAGCTCTCTGCTTTGCCCGCTTTTCCGGTTGTTACTTATGTCTACTACAGATTAGTTTTTAATTCCGATACTAATCTGTTAATAACTCATAATTTCACTTCTGCTTCGCAAATCATTTGCTTCTTTTCAAAGATACTTGTACTTTCCAAGTTCTTC
>JANZLD010000006.1:34109764-34119873 GCA_026413575.1 Erythroxylum carthagenense | reverse complement strand
TTTACGGTGATATATATGTTGATTTCTGCATGTGTTTTATACGTTTGTTTTGTATGAAATGCATGCTGGAGTTATCACCCTTCACATAAATTAAGATAGCAAATTTTCGGTAATCCAAGAACCATACTTTTATCACTTAGAAGCTTCAGGCCTTTTATATTCAAATGTCCATACCATAAATGCCATAGCGTTGAATCATTCTTTATACTTGCAGCGAGAGCAACATTCTCCATGTTAGAAACATCTAGAGGAAACATCTTATTTGGAGTCATACTGACACAGAATTGCTTGCTAGATTTCTTGTTTTTAATGATGCATGCATCATCATCAAACAAAATAGAATAGCCATTTGCCATTAGCTATCCCACACTCAACAAGTTATACTTTAAATCAGGTACAAATTGAACATTATCTAGCATCTTTATGCTACCTTGACTAGTGCTGACTCCTACCGTGCCTTTCCCTTCAACTTGTATCTCCCTTTTATTGCCGAGTTGCACGTGTTTCATCAAGATTCTTAAACAAGGATTTGGAGCCTGTCATGTGATTTGAGCATCTGCTATCTATAAACCATAAATCACTTGGCTTATCAGTAGTATCAAGACAAGCCATAAAAGTCTGTTATCCTTTTCATGTTTTATTGTAGAAGACTCATCTTTGTACCAACAATTATCTGAAGCATGCCCATATACATTGCAATGAACGCATCTTTCTGCTACAAAATTCATAGATTGATTTTTATACCAACAATCAGCTTGTACATGTCCATAGTTTTTGCAATGATAACACTGAATGTTACTCTTTGTGTTTCCTTGCTCATTGAAATTTAATCCTTCAGTTCTGCCTCTACCTCTGCCACCCCCTTCAATTCTGCCACTGCCTCTGCCACCTCATTCGCGACCGCGAAATCCACCTCTTCTCGACCTTGTCCGATCGACTGGTGACCTACCTCCTTTAGTTGAAATGCCTTTTCTTCATGATTTACACAAGATTTGTTGATTCGTGATTCATGAGATTGAAGGGATCCTATTAATTCATCAATAGAAAGAATTGACAAATCCCTAGCTTCTTCTATACCAGCTAACAAATGATCAAATTTTGGTGTCAAACTTCTAAGAATCTTTGCAAAAATCATTTCATTAGATATATGTTCACCATAGGACCTCTGTTGACTGACTGTTGTCATTACCCTTGAAAAGAAATCAGCAACCGATTCATCATTCTTCATAGCCAAGGTTTCAAAATCACGTCTGAGAGTTTGCAACTTTACCGTAATAACCTTTGAAGCACCTTTGAATTCTGTCTGTAGAATTGACCATGCTTGGTGTGATGTAGTCGCTGCTGCAATTCTCGAAAACATAGTCTTATGTACTGCTTGTTGTAGGATGGACAATGCTTTCGCTTCTTTCTTTCTTCTTTATTTCATTTAGCCTTTCCCTTTCTTCCTCAGTAGGTTCTAGAATATCAACATACTCATATTCCACCAAGTCCCATAGCTCTTAGGACTTGAGCAATGTTTTTACTTTAATACTCCACCACTCATATTTTTCAACATTGAAAATGGACATGAGTGGTTGAGAAGTAGAAAATCTGGATATCGCTGCCATCTCATACAACCACTCTCACTTTCTCATGTTTCCCAACTTACCCAATAAGTATTTCTCTCTTACACACTGGACCTAGAGACTACCCACTCAAATGCCATAAGATGCAAATGGCTTTGATACCAAGTTTTGTTGAGAAAAACGAAGAAAAGAAGAAGTGACAAGAAAAATGAAAAAGAAAAGAAGTGACAGGACAAATGAAAATCTTTGCTATTTTTCACTTTATTGTTGTTTCACACACATTCAAAAGTTAAAATGCCTGTATAAATAGGCATACATCGAAACAGACTTAACAAAATATCTAGACTCACATATTAACTGCAAGCTAACTTTTAGGGACTACTTTTGACTAGCTATAAAGCTGAAATTGTCCATCATAATCGAGCTTCAACATAATAACCAAACTAAAGATTTTTTTTACTGAAACCAACAAGGGAATCTTTGAATTATTCTTTAATAGGGCAAATGAAGTTTACAATCTTTTCCTCCAAACTCTCCTTGTCCTTTAGAGTCATCATCTTCAGATCATCTTAGACCTCATTTTATATTGTCTAAGTTAATGTCATTTTTTCTTTAAATTGAGCGATCTTCTTCTTTAAAATGCTTATGAGGCATAGGGAGAGTAACAACATTTTTTATGGATAGAGAAGGTAGGCTAAAGAAAATAGGGACACATGGTGACTAAATTATAATAACCCCTTCACATTGGATCACCTCTTGTTTCTTTTTCTTTTGTTTTGAAGATAAGCCAAGCATTTCTTTCTCTTAGGTTGCCTTTCTCCATGGGAGCATCTTGTTTATGTTCATAGTGTTGGGAAACTAGGTTGGGATCCAATCTCGACTACAGCAAAATAATCAAGAAACTTTTTCATAACTTTTGATTTTCTGAAAACCAAGATCTATTTTAATTCTATAAAATAATTAACACAAATCATAATAAAGCTGAAATTTAATTCGTACCTTATTCCGAAACTTGATATTTGTCTTGTCGTATCCCTCAAACTGTTCTCGAAACTGATCCGTCTCAACCACCATAGCTGCGCAAGTGTCCGACCTCTAACAGTATCCATAAGACAACTCTGTAACTCTTACAGAGAGGGTTAAGCAAAAACTGCTAGTTTCATAGAGCTTAAGCCTATTTATAATAAGTTTCGGATGTTTTAGTAATTTAATTGAAATTAAATTCTAATTTGAATTAAACTTTAATTAGAATTAAAAATAATTCTAATTAAATACCAATTATGCCGATATAAGATTCAACATCTTATATTGATCCTTATTTATTAAATATCTCATATTTAATTATAAATTTTTTCAAACTTTACAATCAAATCCAACTTGATTAAATTAACTTTACTCTCTTCAACCCATTCTATATGTAAGACCCATTAGGTTCCCAAATATGTTGACAATGATTTAAAATCTAATATTAATTTATAATTAAAATTAGATAAATTAAAACTCCTTTTAATTTATCTTTAATTCTCCAATTCTCCAATTTATAATCATAAATGACGTCTAGTAACTTATCATGACCACCTAAATATTGAGGAATGTCAAAGTGGTTTTGACTAACCTTTCTGTGCATAATTTTTTCTTATAATTTAATCTTTTCATTATATAATGTTCCTATTAGACATAGAGTATGAAATTAATATCTACTATATTTTGAGTTTAATCATATTAGTTCTCTGTCATTAGTTATCTATTCAATTAATGACATTTATAAACTATTTACAAAGCATTATTTCACCTTAGCCAATGATTTCTCGAATCAATACTGATCGAGAACAACGAAACATTCTCTCTAATTACTTTAGGGTGATGAATCATATCTTGATTATTCAACTATCTTTATATAGTTTATGCTACATCCAATGACTACCGATTAAATGACCTATGATTAAATAGATCAAAACATAGCAATCCCCATACAAGATAACTTTGATGACCTCAAGTCAAAGGATCACATCATCACAATGAGAATTTCATAGAAATACATGTAATGTTTCAAATGAAGCACTACGAGAAAGTTGTTTGTTAGAAATTAATAGAACGAAACATAACCACAAAGATCACGTGAATCAAAGGATCGTTTCATATGTAGATAAAACAAAAATTACATACTTGAATTTTTTTTGTAGTTCCACCGCTTAAAAAACCTTGTTTGAAGTTTCACTGCAGATAATTGTTTCAGTTTCTACTCCTCTTTTTATTGTATCAAAGAAGTAAAAAACCTCTCAAAACATACATCTTTAAATGTATGTCTCTGTCGTTTGTTTTTAAAGCCTCCATATAACTACCTTTGGTAGTTATTTCAAGAGGGCTGACTCCTATACCCTTCATAGGTGTATATAAGTCATCATCTCCCACTCACACATGATGGGTTTAACAAAACTCTGCAGTGCTCATATTTATTCAATAACCGGTGTGACCAACATATGACGAGAGCACAGTGCCATATATCTGTTAGGAATATATGACATCTTGATTTAACAAATTGATCCTGGGACTTATGAGTCCTTGAGTAGACATCGAAACTGACAAAAACCATTACTTAGTTTTTGTCTTATTATACACGTATAATAATAAGAAGCATTTGGCGTTAAAGGAAACATGAAAGGCCACGTGCCTTTTCAAGAAGAAGTTGTCTTCTTCCTGCATTTCCTTCTTTGCGTTTTGGTGTCTGTGTTCTTTTTTTTTTTTAACTTTTCTTTTCTTGCTTTTGAAAACAAAAGCATCTAGAGGGAGAATAAACGAAAATCACAATGGTTTCTTGTTTTCTTGTTGAAGATCATTCATAAAAAACCATAAAAAAATAGAAAACTCTCATTTTCCTTCGTTTTCATAAGAACAATGTTTCAGTGTAGAAAGACCATGCATTTGTCAAGGCTTTCAACACTCATTATCCCAACAGTCAAGACAGATGCGAAAAGAAAAAAAATGAAACACGACTTATGTTATAACAAGAAAACTAGAAATGCAATAAAAACCAAAAGTCCAAAACATAAGATATATGACACATGCATATAACATAAACAAAAAATTTAACCTGCTCTGATACCAATGTTAGAAATTAACAGAACGAAACATAACTTCAAAGATCATGTGAATGACATGATTGTTTCATATGTAGATAAAACAAAAATTACAAACTTGAATTTTTGTTGTAATTCCATCGATTAAAAAACCTTGTTCGAACTTTCACTGCAAAGAATTATTTCAGTTTCTACTCCTCTTTTTATTGTATCGAAGAAGTAAAAAACCTCTCAAAACATACATATTTAAATGTGTATCTCTGTCGTTTGTTTTTAAAGCCTCCGTATAATTACCTTTGATAGTTATTTCAAGAGGGCTGACTGTTGTACCCTTCATACGTATATATAAGTCATCACTATTAATGACCTTAATATAGAGTTTCACTGCCGGTTGATAAAACTCTGGATGGAGAGAGAAAGGAACGGAGGATGAGCTCAGGTTGCTCGTAAAGTGACGCCCTCTTTTGTATATACACGCTAGTTTAAAGATAAAACACGTAGATCTGTTTTTGTCTTCATATTTTATGAATAATTTTGGTAATAACTAATCCTTTTGCATACAACATGACTTTGAATACCTAATTTTCTTTTGAAAGAGGTTTGCAAATTATGATCTCATTTCTTCCGTGTTACTTTACTTATGTGGAACGTACCCATGCTTCCTTGATCTTTTGAAATAATTCACATCTGTACATTTTCTTATTAAGTAATTTTGGGTGAATTGATCAGGTCTAAAAACCATAAAAGGCGCGTTAGTTATGCCATTGATGATTGAAGGATACAGGAAGGGTCTAATTAAGTTCACTGTCATACCATGTTGAAAGCCAGAGTAAGTTACGGAGAAAGTCTAGTTAAACTAACAAAAATGCGACTTCTTTTAGGAGCTTTTTAGGTAATTGGAAACAAGGGAAAATAAAGAGTGAAGGTGGGCATCTTTCAGGCAGCCATTTTTTGTCTCTCTTGCCTTCGTATCCTTGAATTCAAGGGTTATTTCGAATTTTAGATACAACATGCTTTCTAGCCTAAGTGTATCGAATTTTAGATTTTGTTTTCTCCCTCTTGGCCTTTGTTTTGTTATATTCCGTGTATATTTGATGGAGAGATACATGAAAGATTTTATAGGTAGAGAGAGAGAAAAAGTAGTCATCCATTTAAAATTCAAATGACACCTCTTTTCATTATCCTTATTTTTTTTAACATTTCATTAATGTGAATACATCACATTATTTATTTTAATTAAACCTAATATCTCTTATTCAAATAACGGGATTTAATATACTTAAATGACTAAACCAAAATATATGGACTACATGATGAAATTATGTAACATACTCAATATCATAGATTAAATCAAATCAATCCATACTAAAATAGCTACTAGGTTTTTCTTTTATAAATATACAAAGGTGTTTAGCCATAAAATATGTTTTAAAAAATTAAAAGACAAAAATAGAGAAGTCTTAATATAAATAAATCTAAATGAACTCCAGATTTCTATCATTTCTTGGTGGACTTTTAATTCAAGTTTAGATAAAGTTTTGCATTCAGAGAATAAACTCAATGAGACTTTCTACTTAGTTACAAAGTTTAAAATTGTGAATTTATCTAACAATGATATATATTTTTTGTGACATGGGAGCTTCTATCGGAATGGTAGAAAAGTTGAAATATTTGAATCTATCTAACAAGTCTCTAGTGGATTATATTCCTACTATTTTTTTTTGGACCTAAAGTAATGGAAACAATCTTTAAGAAGAGGAGCTTCTTCTAATCGAGGTATAGTATACATTCTTGGTTTGAGTGGTAACATTTATTCCATAAAAACTCTGCTATGATAATTCTAGTTTTAAAATTTTATTTTTAAGAATTGAAGCAATAATAGTATTTTCAATGAAGTAGGATTGCAAAATTTTAACAAAACAATATTTTATGGATTCAATTTTGGAGATTATCTTGGGATAATTCATTTAAAAATTTTGAGGTTTTGTTAAGATAATGAATGGATGAGTGAGATGACGTGACAAAATTTTGAACTTTAATTAGCATATTTAATTTACTAATTTATTGAATATTATTAAAACAACTTGGACGAGTGGTGATTGCCTTAAAAGACAAACACGTATTTTAGAACTTTCACTTCCAAATTTCCACTTTAAATTGTTCATACTCGGACTAACTAAAGAGTTCCAAAAGTTAGAGACTCCGAGCGAAATCTTTTGATCACTAGAAGATCACCAGAAAATGGTAGATGATCAGTCTCAACACTAATGATATCATCACGTTTTGAGCTAAGATGCATCGAAACCCTCAGTACTTGTCAATTAACTTTTTCTGCATCCTATCCAATTGTTTTGTCCTATTTTCTTGTTGTTTCCAAAGCTTCGGTACTTGTCAGTTTGTTCTTGTGTTTTAATTTGTTGTTTAGGTATTTCAGCTTGTTGTTTAATTTTTTAAACTTCTTGTTCAGTTTAATTTACTAATTTATTGAATATTATTAAAACAATTTGGACAAGTGATGAATGCCTTAAAAGACGAACATGTATTTTAGAATTTTCACTACCAGATTCCACTTCAAGTTGCTCATACTCGACCTAACTAAAGAGTTCTAAGCTCAAGTTAGATACTCTGTGTGAAATCTTTTGATCACTATAAAATGGTGGATGATCGATATCACCAAGTTTTGAGCCAAGATGCATTGAAACCCTCGGTACTTATCAATTAACTTTTACGCATCCTATCCAATTGTTTTGTCCTGTTTGCTTGTTGTTTCGAAACCTTTGGTTTTTGTCAGTTTGTTCTTGTGTTTTAATTTGTTGTTCAGGTATTTTAGCTTATCGTTTAATTGTTTAAACTTGTTGTTAAGTTTAATTTACTAATTTATTGAATATTATTAAAACAATTTAGACGAGTGGCGAGTGCCTTAAAAGACGAACACATATTTTAGAATTCCCACTACTAGATTTCCATTTCAAGTTGTTCATACTTGGCCTAACTAAAGAGTTCTAAGCTCAAGTTAGAGACCCCGTGATAAATCTTTCGATCACAGAAAATGATGGATGATCGATATCATCAAGTTTTGAGCCAAGATGCATCGAAACCCTCTGTACTTGTCAATTAACTTTTACGTATCCTATCCAATTATTTTGTCCTGTTTTATTGTTGTTTTGAAACCCTCGGTACTTGTCAGTTTGATCTTGTGTTTAATTTGTTACTCAGGTATTTCAGCTTGTTGTTTAATTGTTTAAACTTATTGTTCAGTTTAATTTACTAATTTATTGAATATTATTAAAACAATTTGGACGAGTGGCGAGTGCCTTAAAAGACAAACACGTATTTGAGAATTCTCACTACCTAATTTCCACTTCAAGTTGTTCATACTCGGCCCAACTAAAGAGTCCTAAGCTCAAGTTAGAGACTCCGTGTGAAATCTTTCGATCATCAAAAAATGGTGGATGATCGATATCATCAAGTTTTGAGCCAAGATGCATCAAAACCCTCGATACTTGTCAATTAACTTTTATGTATCCTTTCCAATTGTTTTGTCCTGTTTTCTTGTTGTTTCGAAACCCTCGGTACTTGTCAGTTTGTTCTTGTGTTTTAATTTGTTGTTCAGGTATTTCAGCTTGTTGTTTAATTATTTAAACTTGTTGTTCAGTTTAATTTACTAATTTATTGAATATTATTAAAACAATTTGGATGAGTGGCGAGTACCTTAAAAGATGAACATGTATTTTAGAATTCCCACTACCAGATTTCCATTTCAAGTTGTTCATACTCGGCCTAACAAAAGAGTTCTAAGCTCAAGTTAGAGACTCCGTGCGAAATCTTTAGATCACTAGAAAATAGTGGATGATCGATATCATCAAGTTTTGAGGCAAGATGCATCGAAACCACCCTCGGTGCTTGTAAATTAACTTTTACGTATCCTATTCAATTGTTTTGTCCTATTTTCTTATTGTTTCGAAACCCTCGATACTTGTCAGTGTTAAGTCAAAATGACTTTACGATTAATAATTTTGATGAAAACCAAATGATAAAGCAAATAGAAATGAGACGCAAAGCAAATACAAAATTGAGACGCAAGACACAAGAGAACTGAGACGCAGGACAAAATGAGTCACAAGACAGAAATGAGACGCAAGCAAAATGAGACGTAAGACAGAAATGAGACGCAAGAAAAAATGAGACGCAAGCAAAATGATACGCAAGAGAAATAAGACGCAAGACAAAAATGAGACGAAAGTAGAAGATGAAAATGAGACGCAACAGAAATGAGACGCAAATGAGATGCAAAAAATGAGACGTAATAGAAAGGAGACGCAAGCAGCAGACGGAAATAAGACGATAGAAATAAGACGCAAATGGAAAGCCGAATATGAGACGGAAGAAATGAGACGATAGAAATGAGACGAAAAAAATCAAAGATGAAGACCTGATACTACGTCAGATGAACAATCAGTTTGAGTTAGTTATAGAACTCAACTGAATAACTGTTTCTTCAAAGATTAATAAACAAGAAGACAGAAGCAGTTATCAAGAAGTAGTTATCAAGAAGCGGTTGAAGACAAAGACTATAAATACAAGTCAGAGTCGAAGATGTTGGATCGCGTATGGCCCGAGTATTCACAATACGCTACGGAAAAGACCATAACTGTAACATCCCATCACCGATGGGAAGGGTAAAATAGTAATTTAGGACGGGGTATTAGTGTGTATATGTATCTCGGCATGATCATGCATAATATGGCCTCCATATATATATATGAATGGCAATTTTTGCACATGCACACGATTGTACATGTATTCATGACATTTCCCGACATATGTGTTTATTGTGAAAAATATGATTTTGTGCTTGAAAAGTGAATTGGAGTGGATTTTTGTGTGTTTTACATTTTTGGGAAATTTTAGAAATTTTTCTGGGAATTTTTCGGGATACTTTTTCGGACCGAAAAAATTGCCAAATGGCGGACTGATTGGATTTTCGGTACTGGAAATGACTGTCCAATGGCACTGGGAAATTAGATACCTAATTTTAGGATTTATTAATTTTTGAGCCATTGAAATTTGGGAGAAAATTAGAATAAAAATTGGATTTGGGTCATAAGAAATGGACAAGTGGCAAGTGACATAAGTCACTTGCCAAACATGGCCTTAAGTCCACTACTTGTTTTAATTAAAACCCCCTTTTCCCTTCTTGGTTGTCATTCACGATGCTTCCATTCTCCTTTGAAAATTGCTCTCATACATAGCTTCTCCTCTCGTCTTCTTCGTTGATCTTCTTCTTCCTTGCTACTTTGACAAGCTTGCTCATCTTTCTCTCTTCCTTTCACCTTGCTTTTCCTTCCTTTAGTTCACTCAAAATCCTAACCTAAACCTCACCCCCTTAAGATGAAGATGATGATCGTGGGTGTGGTGAAGGAAATTTGAGAGTTTGTGGTTTTGGAAGATTTGAAGGTTTTAATAG
>JANZLD010000006.1:33884535-33897431 GCA_026413575.1 Erythroxylum carthagenense | reverse complement strand
TCTTAACCAATTCTATACATTTTATTATTATCAAAACATAAGTGGAATTAATTTGTCAACCACCATTGGTCCAACAAAGGGTATGCTTGGCCTAGGAGCAACTATAAACCTAATGCCTCATTCTATTTTTGTGAAATTGGATCTAGGATAATTAAAACCTACAAACATGTTGATGGAGGACTGTCACTCAAAGCCTTGGAAGATATGTCCAACATGGGGTTTGGAGCCCAAGAAGAAGAACCGGTCAAGGAGGATGAAGATTTAGAAGAAGTTGGCCTCAACATTCTCCTACAATACCAAGCTTTATAGAAACCTTTTGGGGACTCTAAAGTCTTGGTCCAAGTTGATGATCTTGAAGCCCAAATGGAGCCCATACGGGAGAAGGCTCTTGACCGAAATCAAGTCACATGTTGTCCTATAACTTGAATTGGCCAAGAGAAGGTATAATGTTTCAACCTATGGTATGTTTTCAATAAGAGCAATCCATTGGTCATAAGTTTCCTATTTAATGTGTTTAATTCTTACTTAGTGTGTTTTAATTCCTATCCTTAATTTTCCACATTAATACATATATAGTGGACAATTATGGACAGTTTTTTTTGTTATGAATGTTTCATTAAGAGTCCATTAGGAGGTGAGAAACCGAACCATGTGGTTCTTTACCTTCCTTTTAGCTAAGTTTCCTATTTATGTCATGTTTTGTTTCCTTTTGAAAAAGGAGAATTTTATGAATGAAAAATCTTGAGTATTATTCTCAAATTTAGAGTCAATTTGCTCTTGGGTTGTCTACTTACCGAAAATAGAACAAGGGTTTGTTAGTTTTTCAAAAACTTCCACTCATTTGTTTTCAATTTTCTTCTTCATTTCCCGAAACAGTATCATTCCTGACTAGTTTCACATCTCATCCATAACTTTTCACACATACATCAAAAAACAAAACTTCCTTCACCAAAGTTGTAGCTGGCTTCTTTCTTTACGATTTTGCCTTTGTAACCATACCCAAATTCCTTGTATTTTGTCTATAAATTACAAAACAATATGTTGCTAATTCCTAATCTAAGAAACACAAAACTAGACCAAACTTTCACTTGTCATCGCCTATCACCTCTGGCCAAATTTTTACCACCAAAATGACCACATGCCATCAAATTTTGGTATCAGAGACCATGTTGTGATCCTGCATCAAGTCATGTCAATGTCCCTATCTAAAAATACACCCAATCCATAACATACTTCCAAACAACCAATCAATCCAACGCCCTAAGATGTTGATGCTCTTGATGCCACCATTGAAGCTTTACACCTAGAACTTGTAGCCCCAAAAGCCAAAGAAAGAGCCTATCAATCCCTGAAACTATCAAAATCATCAAGCTAAAATCTAAATCCTCCCCCTTTCCCACCCTTAAATCATTTCCCAAGAAATTACACAACCGGAATCCCAGTTAGGTTCGACCCTAATCCCATCTTTGAAGAGTCATTTAACTTGAAGAATGGGGAAGTTTTTGATAAGTTAGATCTCTCACACCAACATAGGAGTATTGAATTTAGGAGGGGGAGGAGAGACAAGGCCGCAGGCTAGAAGAGGTAGACCGATTACTCTACAACACTCATAAAATGACAACATGTTTAATTTCAAACTAGACATATCAGAGTTTTTTGGAAAGCTTGATGCGGAGGCATTCAAAGATTGGATCTATAGTTCAGAGAGGGCTTTTGAATTGAAAGAAATTGATGAGGAGAGAAAGATGAAGATAGTAGCGCTAAAATTGAAGGGCTATGCTACACAATGGTGGAACAATTTGTAGAAAAGAAGAGTGAGAGAAGGGAGGTCATGTCATCAAACATGGCAGCAAATGAAACATGAAATGGAGGAGGCTTTTATGCCACCCTAATATAGGCAAAGGCTTCCTAATTGGTTGTTTAGTCTTAGACAAGACAAAAAGAGTGTAGAAGATTACATCAGGGAGTTCAAGCATTTGATGATTAGTTGTGACTTGAGTGAAACCGAGGAGCTTGTTTGTGTAAGATTCCTCAAGGGCCTCAAAATTGACATCCAAGACATGGAGCCTCTATCCCTATGAGACTTTGCAAGAATTAAAAAGGCTTGCCATAAAAAGTGAATTGTCTCTTAAAGACACTTAAAGCCAAAAATTCCTTCCAACATATGCCCAAACACCACAAAAGACAATTAACCAAAATTTTCCTCGCCAAAATCCTTCACCACCTACAGCTCCACCACCAAAACTATTTAACCAAACTCCTCTACCAAAACCGAATGCCATATCAAGCCCATACACTCCAAAATTTCTTCCACAATCACCAAAATCCAAACTTAGGTGCTTTAAATGTCAAGGACATGGACACTTCTAAATCGAATGCCTAAACAGAAAGGTCATGACCATACAAGAAATGGAGGCTATTGATTATGAAGTTGAGAAAGAATTGTTGTTTGGTGCTAACGTTGAACATGAAGAAGATGGAGATAGTGATGAGACTATTGAAGCTAGTGGTTACAATGTTGACGCTAAGATGCTTGTTTTGATGAAAGTATTTAGTAGTGATAAGGGAGTTGAAGATTGGAGGAGAAAATCACTTTTTCATACGAGATGTGTGACTAATGGAAAGATGTGTGAAATTGTCATTGATAGTGGAGTTTATGAGAATGTGGTCTCAGAGATGGTTGACAAGTTAGCCCTCAAAACTGAGCCCTTACCAAATCCATACAAGCTAACTTAGCTTGACTCCAAGCATGAGATCAAAGTCAACTAACGATGTCTTGTCCCATTTGCAATTGATAAATATGTGGATGAAGTATAGTTTCATGTCATTCCAATGACGGCATGTCACTTGCTTTTTAAAAGACCATGGCTTTATGATAAGGATGTTCAACATCATGGGAAAGCCAATACATATTCTTTACATCACAATGGCAACAAGTTTGTGTTGACTCCAATGAAGCAAAATTTCAAAAAGAAGAAGAGGGACGATTCTACTTTGATGACATTACAAGAAAAGGTTGATGTTCTTGGAGAATTGCCAAATTTTGTACCACTTGATATTCAAGAGGAAGATAAGTCACGGCCACCAATTCCAAAAGAGGAACAAAACTTGATTAATGATTTCAGTTTTGTGTTTCCTAAAGAACTTCCAAAAGGGTTGCCACCTTTAAGGGAGATTCAACATGAGATCAATTTTGTGCCTGGTGCTTCTATTCCTCATAAGCATGCATATAGAATAAAGAAGGAAAAGAATTACAAAAGCTTGTAGATGAGTTACTTGAGAGATGTTTCATTCGGCCTAGCACAAGTCTATGTGTAGTGCCAGCCTTGTTGTGCCAAAAAAGACCGGGAAGTGGAGGATGGTGATGGATTCAAGAGCTGTCAACAAAATCACCGTCAAGTATAGATATCCAATTCCTAGACTTGACGACATGTTGGATCATCTCCATGGTGTTAAAATTTTCTCAAGATTGGACCTCGTATAATGAAGGATGGAGATGAAAGGAAAATCGGTTTCAAGACAAAGGAGGGACTTTACGAATGGCTAGTCATGCCAACGGGCCTGTCCAATTCACCATCCACTTTCATGAGGCTTATGAATGAGGTACTAAAACCATTCTTACATAAATTTGTGGAAGTTTACTTTGATGATATTTTAATCTTTAGCTCTTCCTTAGTTGAACTTGTCATACATTTGAGACTTATGTGAGAGCTCTTAGACCATAAGAAATTGTATGCCAATTTAGAAAAGTGTCATTTTTGTGATTCCTCTTTAAATTTCCTAGGTTTTGTCGTTATCCATGAAGTCATTAGCATGGACCCTTCGAAAATCCAAACCATTATTGATTGGCTGAGAACCACTAACCTTTTTCAAGTTAAGAGCTTTCATGGTTTATGTTCTTTCTATAGGAGATTCATAAAAGATTTTAGCACTATCACTAGTCTAATTACCTATTGCATGAAAAAAGGTGAATTCAAGTGGACTCTTCAAGCCATTATTTCCTTTAATACTTCGAAAAAATTGATGAATATTGCTCCTTTGTTAGCTTTGCCTAGTTATGCACCATTTGAACTTGAGTGTGATGCAAGAGGGGTAGGAATAGGGGTTGTCCTTAGTCAAGAGGGAAATCGATTGCCTATTTAGTGAAAATTGAATGATGCTAGGAAGAAGTACACCATATATGACAAAGAGTTCTATGCTTTGATTAGAGCCCTTAGGCATTTTCAGCCATACCTCGCCTATTCATTTTGTTCATCGATCATGATGCCCTAAAATATGTCCAAAACCGAACCTCTTTGAGCCATAAACATGCTACTTGGATTGAATACTTGCAAAATTTTGACTTTATCATAAAACAAAAATCTGGAAAAGCCAATGTAGTAGCCGATGTCTTGTTTAGGAAATATACTTTGTTGAGCTCAATGTATGCACATGTTATAGGCGTTGATGACATAAGGGGGTTATATGAGAGTGACAAAGGTTTTGGAGTTATAGTGTCTAAAGTTAGGGAAAACAATGGTGCATTTAGGGATTTCATTCTTCATGATGGTTATTTGTTTAAAAACAGTTCTTGTTGTGTGCCTCAATGTTCTTTGAGAGAGGCAATTTTAAGGGAGGTCCATGGTGGAGGCTTGGTCGGCCACTTTGGAAGGGAGAAAACTGATGATTTAGCCCATGAAAACTTCTATTGGCCAAAGATGTGGAGAGATGTTAAAAGACTTATTCAAGGATGTAACACATGCAGCCGAGCTAAGATGCAAACCTAACCAAATGGCCCATATACACCTCTTCCAATTCTAAATGCTCTATGGGAAGACGTAAGTATGGATTTTATTATTGGTTTGCTAAGGACAAGAAGGGGTTTTGATTCAATTATGGTAGTTGTTGATAGATTTTCAAAATGGCTTATTTCATACCTTATACTAAAACGTTGGATGCATCTCATGTCCTGGATTTGTATTTTCATAATGTTGTAAAGCTTTATGGACTTCCTAGAAGCATAGTTAGTGATAGAGATGAAAAATTTTTAAGCCATTTTTGGAGAACACTTTGGGGTAGATTAGGGACAAGGCTCAAATTTAGTACCGCCTTTCATCCACAAACTTACGGTCAAATGGAGGTAGTGAACCAGTCTTTGGGAAATATTCTTAGAAGTTTGTTGAAATGGAAGACAAAGAATTGGGATGCACTCTTACCACATACTGAATTTGCATATAATTGTTCAAAAAGTAAGACAACCCAATTTTCACCTTTTGAGATAATTTATGGCACTAACTTTTATCTCCACTTGATTTGAGTCCAATTCCTCTAATTGAGTTGAGCAACATTAAAGTAGAAGAAAAGGTCGAGCATATCATCAAAATCCATAAGAAGGTTAAAGCAAATATCTTAAAGCACAATGAAAGGTACAAAAAGCAAGTCAAACTCAAAAGGGTTGTGGAGTTCAATGTTGGAGATTTAGTATGGGTTTACTTAAGGAGGAAAAGATTTCCATCCAAAAGAAAGTCCAAACTCAATTAGAGATCTGAAGGTCAATTCAAAGTGCTATAAAAGATAGGCCCAAATGCATACAAGATTGAGCTACCGAGTGGTTACAAAATTTCTAACACTTTCAATGTAGGTGATTTAAAACTTATGTTGAAGACACAATGGAAGACCAAAATGATCAACAAGGTTCGGCCTTTGAAGAGGGAGATGATGATGGAGGACCATCACACAAAGCCTTGGAAGATATGTCTAACATGGGCTTTGGATCACAAGAAGAAGAACCGGCCAAAGAGGATGAAGAGTTAGAAGAAGTTGGCCTCAACATTATCCTACAATACCAAGATTTATGGAAACCTTTTGGGGACTTTAAAGCCTTGGTCCAAGTTGATGATCTTGAAGCCCAAAATGAAGCCCAAAAAGGAGAAGGCTCTCGGTCAAAATCAAGTCACATGTTGTCCTATAACTTGACTTGGCCAAGAGAAGGCATAATATTTCAACCTATGGTATGTTTTTAATAATAGCAATCCATTGCTCATAAGTTTCCTATTTAATGTGTTTAATTCTTATTTAGTGTGTTTTCATTCCTATCCTTAATTTTCCACGTTAATGCGTGTATAATGGAAAATTATGAACAGTTTTTTTTTTGTTATAAATGTTTCATTAAGAGTACATTAAGAGGTGAGAAACCGAAGCATGTGGTTCTCCACCTTCCTTTTAGCTAAATTTCCTATTTAAGTCATGTTTTGTTTCTTTTTGAAAAGGAGAATTTTATGAATGAAAATCTTGAGTATTATTCTCAAATTTAGAGTCAATTTTCTCTTGGGTCGTCTATTTATCGAAAATAGAACAAGGGTTTGTAAGTTTTCCAAAAACTTCCACTCCGTTTTTTTGCAATTTTCTTCTTCATTTCCTGAAACAGTATCATTCCTGACCAGTTTCACCATCTCGTCTATAACTTTTCACACACACATCAAAACAAAAACTTCCTTCACCAAAGTTGTAGCTGACTTCTTGCTCTACAATTTTGCCTTTAGAACATCCCCAAATTCCTTGTAATTAGATTGCAAATTACAAAACAATCCGCTGCTAATTCCTAATCCAAGAAACACAAAACTAGACCAAACTTTCACTTATCATCACCCATCACCTCCGACCAAATTCTGACCACCAAAATGACCACACGCCATCACATATGCTTGCAATTAACTGATAGGTCAATCCATTAACTGAAAGGAATAACAAAAAATGAGTTGGTGAAGGTTAGAGGATTGATTCCATCCACTAGCTTTGTGGTTTTAGATTTAGGGGAAATAAAGGAATAAGAGAAAGATCACACCATACTACTTGAAAGACCTTTTATGGCCACCACCAACACTTTGATTGATGTAAAAAATGAGAAATTGACCATGACTATTTTAGGAGAAATAGTAGGTTTTTTAAATCTTTAATGTTAAACCCATCCCAACTAATACTGTTTATAAGGAGTGTTCTCATATTGATCAGATTAATGATGTTGATTTTGATTTTGCCTTGCAGGAGGAAGAAACAAGGGAGTTAGACTTGGTTAAAGAGTTTGATAAGTACTGCCAGTTGTTAGACAATATTGCTGCAGAAGAGTTTGGCAAATTCTTAGAGACGACCTCCAATGAAGAGAATAATGCAACCCCACCAAAAGTATAGTTGAAAGAGTTACCTGAAAATTTGAAATATGTGTTTTTAGGTGAAAGGGAAACATATCCGACCATTCTTACATCTACTTTAGATGTTGATCAAAAAGAAAGAACTCTGAGTCAGATTGAGTGACATTAAGGGGATTTGTCCCTCCATATGCATGCATCAGATTATCCTAAAAGAGGGGGTTAAACTAGTGAGAGAGATCCAAAGAAGACTCAATCCTAATATATGGGAGGTAGGTAAGAAGGAAGTTTTGAAATTGCTTGATGAGGGAGTTATTTATTCAATTACGGATGGTGAGTGGGTGAGCCCAGTGCATCTAGTTCCAAAAAAATTTGGCGGTACTAATGTTTGAAATGATAAGAATGAGTTAGTACCTACTAGGACTACCACTAGATGGAGAATGTGTATTGATTATAGGAAACTGAATACGAAAACCAAAAAGGACCATTTTTCTCTCCCTTTTATTTATCAAATGTTGGATAAACTTCCTGGACACGAGTTTTATTATTCTCTTGATGGTCTTTTAGGTTATTATCAGATATCTATTACTTTCAAGGACTAAGCAAAGACGACATTCACTTGTCCATTTGGGAGATTCACCTTTAGGAGAATGCCATTCGTGTTGTGTAATGCACCTGTAACATTTCAAAGGTGTATGTTTTCCATTTTCTCAGACATGATTGGGGACTTCATCGAGGTATTTATTGATGATTTCTCAATCTTTGGTGCCTCTTTTGATGATTGCCTAAATAAATTGACTTGTGTGCTTGAAAGATGTATTGAATACAACTTGAATTTAAGTTAGGAAAGGATTAATTTTAGGGTGAAACAAGGAACAGTCCTAGGTCATGTTGTATCAAAAAGAGGAATAGAGGTTGATAAGGTTGATAAGGCTAAAAATGAAGTTATAAAAAAGCTTTTATCACCTACTTTTGTCAAAGTTATTAGAAGTTTTTTAAGACATGCTAGATTTTATAGGAGGTTTATCAAAGATTTTTCTAAGTTAAGTCGTCCTTTATGCCAACTGTTAGCAAAAGATGTCCATTTTGATTTTAATGAGGATCGCCTTAATGCCTTTAATGTTCTTAAAGAAAAATTGATCTTTGCCCCAATTATTGTGGCTTTTGATTGGTCTTTACCTTTTGAAATTATGTGTGATGCTTCTAATTTTGCTGTGGGAGCTATTTTGGGCCAAAAATTTGAGAAATCTTTGCGTGTGATTTATTATGCTAACTTAACTTTGAGTGATGCCTAACTAAATTACACAACCACTAAGAAAGAATTGTTGGCTGCGATTTTTACATTAGAAAAATTTGGACCTTATTTGTTAAAGTCAAATATCATAATCCATTCTGATTATACAACTCTTAAATATCTTTTGACTAAAATGCATGCAAAACCACAAATAATTAGATAAATTTTGTTATTAAAAGAGTTTGACATAGAAATAAAAGATAAAAAAGGGAGTGATAATGTTGTCGTGGGTCATTTATCTAAAATAGCTCCTAACTTGGAAACTCTTAAACAACAAAAGAATTATGCAATTGCTGAGAACTTTCCTGATGAGCAGTTATTTGTTGTGAGTAAAGTGCCTTGGTATGATGACTATGTGAATTATCTTGCATGTGGCATTTTGAGACCTAACATGACTTCTCAGGAAAGGAAAAGATTCCTTCATTTAAGTAGGTACTACTTTTGGGATGATTCATACCTGTACTCGATCTGTAAGGATGAAATCATTAGAAGGTGCATTTTAGAGGATGAACAAGTAAGTGACTTGACCTATTGTTATAAACTCCAATGTGGAGGCTATTTTGGAGGGAGGAAAAATACTTCTTAAATTCTTCAAAGCAGATTGTATTGGCCCACCTTGTTTAAGGATGTTCATTTCTTCTGCTTGAAATGTAATAATGCCAATAAACTAGAAATATAAGTAGAAGGAAAGAAATGCCCCTAACTAACCAATTAACTGTTGGATTATTCGATGTTGGGGGTAATGATTTTTTGGGCCTGTTTCCTAAATCTTGTGGATTTGAGTATATAATTGTTGATGTTGATTTCTTGTCTAAATGGGTAGAAGCAATACCCAACCAAACTAATGATACTAATATTGTTGTTAAATTTGTGAAGGAAAATATTTTTAACAGGTTAGGGATTCCATGTACAATCATAAGCGATGGAGGAAGTCATTTCTTCAATAAGCTTTTTGAGAAGCTCATGAAGAAATATTCGATAAGTCATAAGGTGGTGAGTCTGTACCATCCGCAAACTTACGGACAAGTGGAAACAAGTAACGAAGAGAATAAGGGGATTTTGGAGAACATTGTATGCCCATTATGGAAGGATTGGTCAATAATGTTAAATGATGCACTATGGACATATTGCACTGCTTACAAAATTGTCTTAGGAATGAGCCCTTATCACCTTGTTTTTAAGAAGGCCTGCCATTTACGGATCGAGGTTGAACATAAGGCACTATGAGCAATTAAGATCGTGAACCTAAATATAAATGATGGAGGACGGAAGTGTTTGCTTCAAATTTCAAAATTGGATGAACTCCTAAGTGAGGCTTATAAGAATTCCAAAATTTACAAGGAAATAACGAAAAGCCTTTATGATAAGAGTCTCACAGGTAAATTCCTCATACCTAGAATGAAAGTTTTGTTATATAATTCTTGGTTGCGTTTATTTCTAGGTAAGTTGAAATCAAGGTGGAATGGGCCATTTGAAGTAATCAAGGTTTTTCCCTATGGAGCAGTGGAATTGGAAAACCCGCAAACAAAAGAAACATTCAAAGTGAATGTTCATCGGGTGAAACCATATTTGAAAGGAGAAATTACTGTATAATCTATCAGTTTGAGCGATCCACGTCAACAATGACTATTTGGAGTGTCTAGCTAAAAGACATTAAAGAAGCACTAAATAGGAGGCAACCTATATCACACCACATCAACACAACTACCACCACACTTTTGTATCGTTTTCCTTTCCCTATTCTTTTTATTGTCTGTACTATATGCAATTTAATTTCTTTTAGTCTTTAATGTTTTTCCTTGTTTGTGTTAATTTTTATCTTTTACCCTGGACCCCTCTTTTACCTTGTTTTTGTGTCATATTAAGAATAATGTAATGTTTAAGGGTGGGGAGAGTATTAATTGTGTATTCTGTTTGGTTTCCTATTTATTATTTAGAGATGCATGATTATTAAATGATCTCAATCGAGACTAGAAATGCATAATATGAGTGAATGAGTATACTTGCATGTTTAGAGTGATTAACTTGGATTTTAGTTAAAAGGAAATTAGTTTGTTGTGATAGATGAATGACATTTTTCATTTAGTAAGAATTTGATCCTTTGAATTATTAAACTCCAATTTCATGTATTGTTTGTTAAGGTGTTCTTTCATGATTAAGGAACTCTGGAACTTGCTTTCAAATACTAGTGAGATCACATAACCTTATGCAAACGTTGAAATAATGAAGGCAATTAGGATTTACCCTGTTAACTTAAAAAGCCACCATAATGTCACCCTTAGTAAACCCCCTTGAGCTTAAATGAATCTGTTTCTTTCTTTGAACCTAAAATATAAGCCTTGACTTGATTCTTTATCCACTTCATTACACATACCATAAGGGCAAGTTAAACATTTGAAAAGGTATAATCAGGTTTAGGCAATAAGTGTGGGGGAATCATAGCTTTTAGTTCGCTTTTGAGTAAGGGATGGATATGATTGTAGTAATTTTCTCTCCTCTATATTTTTCTTCCCTTAATTTCCTTGTTTTAAATAAATAAATAAATAATAAAAAGAAAAAAGAAAAGAAAAAATAATGAAAATGAATTGAAAAGAAATAAAGGAAAGAGAAGACGACCAGAAAATGAAGAAAAGGAGAGACGCAAAAATGGGGAGTGCTAACTTTATTATATGAGAGGAAAGAATTGAGTGTTTTATTTGTCATTTTTCTAAATTACTTTGAATGCTCAATTATTTTGGTTGTTTTAAACTACAAATTTCCTTTTTTTTCTACCCTTAGCCCATCCCTATTACAACTAAAATAATGACTTTCAAATTGATGTTTGTGTTTGATATGAGTGGTGGAGATTGGATTACTAAGTAAGCGTATGGTAAATAACTTACATGAAATGAACGATAAGTGAATATTTACTTCCTTTGAATGTTTGAGAGGATGGAGAGTGGAGTGAGTGTCTATCACACTTGTTGATGGATCTTGAATTGAAATGCTTGTTGATTTTGGCTAAATATGTGAAGAATTGCTTGTTCATGGAGTATTATGAGTTTTAAGTTCTTATATTGTGTTTATTGGAATGATCGTTGATATCATTGACTATTGTTTGCAAAATTTTTGTTTTCATTGTTTGTGCTTCTATAGTCTAGTGCTCTTTATTATGATTGAGGACAAGCTTAGTTTAAGTGTGGGGAGATTGTTGTGCCCAATTTCTATTATTTTTAATTGCCTTCATATCTTGATTTTGGTTACAAATCCTCAAGTTTTGATACAAATGTGAGATTAATTGAGTAAAAATGATGTGAATATTGCAAGAATGTTAATTGGGTTATTTTGTTAATTTTGCATTAAAACACCAAAGTCACGTAATTTTGCATTAAATGTTATGTCACCACTATGCAAGGTGGTGATTTTATGTCACCACCATGCATGGTTAACACATAAGGGTGACAAGGGAGTCACACCCGTCACTCCTTATGCATGGGTATGCATGGGGATGTTACACTTGTGACTCCCTATGCACGTTTGTGAGAAGTTTTAACATTAATTCTAGCTTTATTATGTGGCAACTCATGACCTGAGGGCACGTAACCCTAAACATCAAGAGAGTCTAGTAAAAGGAAAAGAGGGTGGTGGCTGATGATCATTCATTCACTATTTCATTCTTTCACTCATAGAGAGACTCAAACAGAGGGGAGGTGTAGAGAGACAGAGAAGAAGAAGATAAATAGAAGAGAGAAATAGAGAAAGAAAACAGAGTGAGTTAGGACGAAGAGTAAGATAGTAGAGAGGTGGAAGTTTGGGAGAGGCAAAAAGCGAAAGCTGGAACTAAATCCCATTTAACTTAAACAAACATTCGTTTAGGGAAGAACCTGAAGTAGAAGGAGAGAGTCATAGTTGGAAGCTTGAGAGGGACTAGAGATATCCACAACTCTTCATTTGATGATTTTTTTGCCTATTTTATTTCTCATTTATTGATTTGTTTCTTTCATTTTACTATCTATTTCATTTTGCCTATTTTACTAATATACTTTTATTAGTTTAGTCGAGTGTTATTTGTTTCTTTTGATAATCTATTTGGTATTCATTGTTTTATTGCTTTAATACTTTTGTTGACAACAACATGCGATTAAAGCGTTTAATGATGATGAATGTGGTGATATCTGTAATGGGTTGATCTCTTTTCTTGAGAATTAACATAGCTATTTAGTTGAATATGCATGATTGAGTTACGGATATGTTGTCTTATTTATTGCTGGTTTCTAAATTAAATGGATGTAATAGAATGGATAAACTTTGCATTATTTTAGTGTTAAATGAGGCTTCGAGAGATGAAGTTTAATACAGATCGTGAAATTATTAATGTTGGAGTTATATAAATATAGTGTCCTGGAAAGCAAGTGTATTTAAATGTAACTTTATTTTCTTCAGTTACAGTTTTGTAATGAAAATATTTATTATTAATAAAACAAAAGAGTTTGGTTTTA
>JANZLD010000006.1:33852876-33863412 GCA_026413575.1 Erythroxylum carthagenense | reverse complement strand
CGATTTGCTTCCGCTTTGTGCTATTCGATTCGCCTTCGGATTTGATTCGATCCGAAGTATGATTCGTATATGACTTTACTTCCGCCATATATTCCTTGATTCGATTTGCTTTCATATCGTATTCGTTTCCGTTTTTTCGGTTGGGGTCCGATCTCGGGATCGGGTCCCAACATGAGTCTTAGCACTTGTTTTAGCTATATCCTCAGCTTTAAGTCTCGTCGCTTTATCTTTACATCACACCATATCCAGTTTTCGCAAATATGGGAATTTAAAGTTGCACATTCCAATTACATTCTTGTGATTATGTAAAAAAGAATTACAAGAAGAAAAAGATTAAAAATGTAATAACAAAAAATGTTATAATTATGAGAAAAGAAATAACTAAAATAAGAGTTCAATCAACTTTGAAATTAGATGTCTTTACCAAGCACCATTCATCAAACCATTGTTTCTCACAATTGATCTTATGCTCAACATCATCCCACTGATAGCCACTTTGCCTACACATTTTAGAAATCAAATTGTACTTGTTTCTTAACCATTTAATCTTAGAGTCAATGTAGGGATCAACATCCTTATCAAAATTGAGAATCTTGCTCAATAACATTTTGTTCACTTCAACCATGTAATTATTCTTAAATCCCCCATCTACTTTCCATAAGGGATCATAATCTATTTCTTGCAAACTGTCGAGCAAAGCTTCAACATCATCATCCTTCCAATACTACTTATTCTTTCCCCTGCCACGGGAAGCTATAGCCATTCCAAATTAAAAAAGGACAAAGTAAGAGTTATCAAAGAAATAACATATAATAAAAATAACTTTGCTGAAAAATTTAATGCATGCATATGTCAACACATAGTCATCCAAACAGAGATGTTCACATGGGTGCATTTCAAATAGTAAACAAACAGAGATGTTCAGCATTGAGGTAATTAATTGAAACCAAAACATTTCAACAATCTAATAAGCATATGAAACAAACATATCTTAAATTATGAATATACATCATTATCATTGGATCTATTCATCCATATATTATACATGTTGGTTGCCATATTATTCTTCAATGTGAACCACTCATCAATTGGACTAATTTGTGTAATGTATTCCATTTCATCATCTTCTTCACTCTTATCTTCCTCACTATTCTCTTCATCTTCAGTGATTGAATCTTGTGGATCAAAGTTCATGAACTTGTGAATCAAGTTGTGCAAAAGGGAACAAGCCATTATAATGCACACTTGGGTTTCAATTGAGAAAAATGAAGGGGATGCAAGGATCTTCCATCTTCCTTTCAATCCAAAGCATCTCTCAGTAACATTCCTTACTTTGGAATGTTTCATATTAAAGTATTCCTCTGGTATCTTTGGTCAATGGCTATCGAATTCTTTGAGATGATAGCATTGTCCTCGATACGGAGCAAGAAATCCATTTGCATTGCAATATCCAGAGTCAAGAAAGTAATAATATCCTTCATAATTAAACAATAAGTTATAATTTAGCAACATAACTCAAAGAGAAACAAAATTGGATATTATAATAGAAATTTACCTCGAGGGACCCGTAGAGCATGAGGCCTTGAGATCGCATCTCGAAGCACACGACCATCGTGTGCAGAGCCCTCCCAACCAGGCAAAACATATATGCATTGCATGTTTGGGAAATAAACACCCAAAACATTTGTTGAGGCAACACTTATATGCATTGCATGTTTAGGAAATAAACACCTAAAACATTTGTTGAAATACATCCTTTTCTTGTGCAATATCAAGGCTTACCTTCACTAGGAGGTGTAACTTTAATTAGTATCCCATCTAAGGCTCTTAGGCAACCCTACAAATTAAAACTAAAAGGCGATTTAGCATATAACAGTTATGATATTAATATTATAGGTTAATTATAATGTTCAATTACCTGAAAACATTTCCATCTCTCATCTTGACAATCTTGAGTAATAGGCTCCAGCTTCTTGAGCAAAATATGATGCAATCTTATAATTGCATGAAGAACTTGATGGAATTGCCAACTCATGGTGTAGCACCCCCTTACCCCAGGATACGCACTGGGATGCCCGAAGGTCATTTCGGCACATACCCTAGGATAAAGGCACGTTCCATCACTACACTCACTTGACATGGCATCATATCATAATTCACTTATTAAGCATCAATGAAAATTCACATTATTTCTAAATCCATCTCTTTTTTTTTCATTTCATTTCTCAAACCAAGAGTCTACATGTGTCTTTCGACCCTCTTTACATGGACATTAACAAAAGCTAGTACAAATGTACTACATGAAAGAGGAAAACATGACCATCTGTCTAAGACATCCCAAAAATCCCAGCTGACCGATGTTTGAGCCATGGCTACTCTTGTTAAAACATAATCTACACAGTAGTGGAACCTCTTAGTAGCTAAAGTCATCTCTCGATCCTGAAAAGACAACGTTGCAATTTTGGTGAGTTTTGCGAACTCAATGAGTGAACCATCAGTGATGAGTTCACTCAATTGCAGACACATACCACATATTTCACAGACATTCATTCAGATCATATTAATATTCTTGATATTCACATAACATGGTATCTTATATGACCATATAGTTCAATATAACAAACATCTCATATCAATTTATCACTCATTTACGCTTTGCATATCATTCAAGAAATTCAGTCTTATAATGCTATATGCATGAGACTCACATTCATTATTATTGTTGTGACCGAGGGCCTAACACATACTTATACAAATACTGGCCCATAGGGCTCAGTCAGAATAGAATCACGGAATATAGCTCTATATGTAGAATCATAAATCACGGAGCAAAGTTCTACGTGGAAGCTCTTCAAAATGGCTACTCAAGTCACAACGCCTTTATCTGAGCATGCATTTTATGAAATGCATCAATTACTGATTATGCCATATCAGATAATCAAATGTGCTATTTAAATCAGAACTTATTATCATCAGACCTAAGTCTGACATTCAACTTTCGTTGAGAATTCACATATATCATACAGGATTTCATATCAAATCGAAGCACTTCTAATACATATATCCATACAACAAATTCCTCGGACTTTAAGTCCAAAATTCAAATCAAATTATAAACAATTCATAATTGGAAGCTAAACAAATCAAATACATTCAAAGTAAATCAATCCTAGGAAATCATCTAGGTTGACTCACTGAATGCTCCAATATGCTATTGCCTGGATGGTCCGGCAATGTCCGACTAACGTTTGATGTGCTCCTGTATAACATACATAACACATTTACACAAATCATATTTTTGCACAAATATACAAATATTCATTAATGCACATCTACTTGTATGAAATGGGTACAATGCATGTTCCATGACAATTCTGGGGTACTTTTATCAATTTCCATCCTAAACTCAATCCCATATCAAAACTCATCCAAGTATGATTTATACTTAGGTTTATGCCCCACTAAAACTATTGAAATCATATTTCATTACTCATTGGCTTACTTTCAGATTTTTCCAAAACACCCTTTCGGGTCTACTATTCTCACTTAATCAGAAGGTAGAACTGAGGTAATTTGGTCGAGCTCTCTGCTAGAAAAGTGTTCCTCTATAAATTCTCTTTCTACCGATACTAGAATCATTGAATTTAGTTTAGTACATTGGAAGATATGCCTCAAACATTATCGGGTTGTTCACATTCAAAAACAGTGTACTGTGCCTAACTTCCATTCAGGGATTAAACATTTTTTAGGCTCAAACCTAATTGGACTTGTTGGTCTACAACTTTCATGAAGACACAAGGACAGATTTTATTGTTTAAAGGATCGAAAATGGAATAGAAGATAGGCGATGCAGAAAAACAGAAGAAGTTTATGAACAGTAACCCAGAAGAAGCAAAAGATAGAAGAAGCGAGTCGGCAAAACACAGAAGATAGAAAAGGCAGAAGAAGTTCATAAACAGTATCCCAAAAGAAGTTTATGAATAGTAACCTAGAAAAAATAAAATACAGATGAAGACATGTCAGCAAAACATAGAAGAAGACGCATCAGCAAAACACAGAAGAAGACGCATCAGCAAAACACAGAAGAATCAACAAAATACACAAGAAGACGCGTCAGCAAAATACAGATGAAGACACATTAGCAAAACACAGAAGAAGAGAAACTCAAGAAGAACAAAACACAGAAGATAAAAAGGCAAACGATACAAAACACAAAAGATACAAAAGGCAGACGATACAAAACATAGAAGATACAAAAGGCAGACGATACAAAACACAGAAGATACAAAACGCAAACGATACAAAAGATAGACGGTATAAAAGGCAGACGATACAAAAAGCAGATGATACAAAGGCAGAAGATACAAAAGGCAGACGATACAAAAGATAGAAGATACAAAACACAGAAGAAGATGATGTCATCACGGAAGAAGCAAAAAGACAGAAGAAACATCTTCATCTTTGAACACCTTCCCTTATAAGGACCATAACCTCTAAGAAGGTTATTTAGATAAATCTATCTAGACTAGTATGAAAGTTTCACAAAAGTTTCAGATCGAGTTATTGCTATTTCAACTCCATCGTCACTTTTACATCACCTAAACACTAATAATCTTTCAAAAACTAGATTAACACTATAACCAAATCTATTTGCTCCCAACCACACGGTAATTATGAATATACACTTAAATGCCATTTTTTATGCAGATGACAATAATTGATAAAATTTATTTCATAAATCCCCAACTCTAAAGGATTTATTCACTACTCACCTACTGAGAACTCCAAAATCTTTAAGCCCTATACTCCATGCAACTTTCATACTCCACTGTGTACAATGACCAGCTTCTGTTTTTTTTAGGATAGAAGACACAACTAACAAAGTGGGGTTGGTGAAGGAAAGGAAAAACAGAGAAATCACTTAGAAGGTGTTAGAGGGAAAACTCTATGGACGGGAAGAACATTTGAAGAAGATCCCAATGAAGAATGAACTTAGACATGTAACTTAACCTTTCAACTCTCAGAGAACAGTAGCCTACTTCTAGCAGAAGTACATAAACCTAAGTAACATTTGTCACTTTTCAAATATCTAAGCTCTACCGAAGTTTCTTTTGAAACTAAATCCCTTAAACTCTCATCTTTACAATCCAACTATCTCCAATTCTTCATTTGATGTCTTTTTCCTATTTTCCATAATTTTCCCAAAATCTATGCCTACATTCACCAAAATTTACAATTACAATACTCTTACTATCCAATAGAATTTTCATCACAAATAAATTCAAAATTCTCAAATTGGTTAAAAAATCACAACTCAATCTAATTATACCCGGAATTATTCGTGAATGCATGTACAATTATTTTCAAGTGCAACAACTTCACTATTCACATATATGTGTATGCCACATTACGCATGAGCATGCACAAGCATTTCTAAACTCTCATTGTTCACTCATATTTATTATTCTAACCTTCCCATAAGTAATGGGATGTTACACATGGTTTCTTTACTACAGAGAAAAAGTAGGCTTATTGTCCTACTCTTTTTATAGTGAGTTAAGGTGTATATGAACAGTCCCACAACCTCTTCTACGGATGTGTTCCAAGAGTCTTTTAAACCCCCGAAATCTCTTACCACATCACTCAATATCCTAAAGGTTGCTCTATCTATACAGAGTTCACTAATACAGGCATTATCACAATCCATGGTCAATCTAAACGTCCATCTCATTTTATCAATCCTTTTTTCTTCCTTTGTTTTAATTTCACGAACCTTATCTTAAAGGTACAAATAATAGATAACATAATGGATAACAAATAAGAAAATCATCATATTATTTGTTTTTTGTTGAAGTATCAAAAGTTGCTTGAGTTTGTGTCGTCATTCACTAATAGAGGGCAAGCCATGTTAATCCACATTAAAAAATTCAGAAAATAATTGTCTAACATATAGAGTTGAAAAGCTAGGTAATAGTAGTGGAAAAGAGATAAAATAATAAGTAAAGGTAATAAAGAAAGATGATCAAGAAGAAAATCAATTCCTTATGTACTTCTATTTCCCAACCTTGATAAAAGTATATAAAGTTTTGCTCAATTGATTAATAAAGGATATGAATGAACTATGCTAGTGGTGAAGGAGTGGTAATTGATATTAAAGGAGCTGAAATTGATGAGAATTTACATGAGAACAAATTTTTTTGTTGATTAGAACGTTAAGCAAAGTCTTTTGAAGAGAATACTTTTATATATGTTGCTAAGTTGCTTATGTTAATTAACAAATTAGTAATATACTTTTTAACAAAATGGAGTAGTATAGAAGAACATTAGAAACATAGTGAGAGTGACAAGGGAGCATAATGGTTGGAAAGGTAATATTTAAGAAGTTTTTGATTAAAAGAGTGAATATTTTAGTATATTGGCTATATATGCTACCCACCAAAACACTCAAAGGAAGAACACCAATTTGATAGTTTAGCAAATATTGTGAATGGTGATAATATTATGGAGATGACTTTTAACCACTTCATAAAGAGGAAGAAGTTCTAGATAAGGGTTAAGATGAACTTAACATGAGATTTCAATTAGGAAAATAAGAACCTTAATTGAAATTTATGAATGAACAGACTTAGTAGATGTTGCCCTAACTATAGTCAATAAGGCAATAACTAAGAAGGGATGGGTTGCATATATGAAATGGGAAATTTCATGACAAATAAGAGTGAAAAAACACCAATAGTAGTAAAATAGCATCAGTCCAAAGACAAAACGCAACTTAAAATTAAAAGACACCCCATTGAGTTATCCTATCTGCTGGACACCGCTTTTGGAGCCCAACATTCAAAATCAAACACAGAAGCAGTACTTGCCGTCAACTATGCTATACCTATTTCAAGACATTTAACAAAACTTCCCTTAGAGAAACTCGGATTAAGGTGTTCTTTAAACGGTTTGAAAGAGGACTTTAGGGTCTACATCTTTTATGAAGACCTCGAAGACCAATTCTATCTTCTATAGGGTCAAAATGGGAATAGAAGAAAGTCCAGGCAAAACAGAAGAAGCAAAACATAGACACAGATGATGTCATCGTAGAAGAAGTAAATAGGCAGAAGAGGTAAAACATAGAAGAAGATGATATTATCACAGAAGAATCAAAAGGCTGAAGAAGCAAAACATAGAAAAAGCAAAAAGCAGAAGAAGCGAAACTCAGAAGAAGCAAAAGGCAGAAGAAGCAAAACTAAGAAGAAGAAAAAAGGCAGACGAGGTAAAACTAAGAAGAAGCAAAAAGGCAGATGAAGAAACAAAAGGCAGAAGAAGCAAAACTAAGAAAAAGCAAAAAGGCTGACAAAGCAAAACTAAGAAAAAGCAAAAAGGCAGACAAAGCAAAACTAAGAAGAAGCAAAAGGTAGAGGAAGCAAAACTAAGAAGAAGCCCAAAGGTAGAAGAAGACGTGTCAGCAAAACACATAAGAAGATGAGTCAGCAAAACACAGAAGAAGCGAAAGGTAGAAGAAGCAAAACACAGAAAAAGCAAAAGAAAGAAGAATTAAGCCAAAGACAGAAGAAGCGAAAGGCAGAAGAAACAAAAAATAGAAGAAGCAAAAGACAGAAGAAGCGAAACACAGACGAAGCAAAACGCAGAAGAAGATGACATCATCATAGAAGAAACACAGAAGAAGATGATGTCATCACAGAAGAAGTAATAGGTAGAAGAAGCGAAACATAGAGGAAGTAAAACACAGAAGAAGATGACGTCATCATAGAAGGAACACAGAAGAAGATGACGTCATTACAGAAGAAGCAAAAAGTAGAAGAAGCGAAAGATAAAAGATACTTCTTCCTTTACAAGACCCTAAATTTCAGCTTAGAAATCTAAAAATTTTGTACTATATGTCATCGGAAAGCTAGAAGGATAAGCTACAACTTTTGTAGTAGACAACTTTAACAAATTTTACCTTAATTGAGCCCTAATTTGCCCCCGAAGATGGCACATGATTTCTACACCTTGAAAAGACTTGGATTTGAAATGAATAACTATAAAAGAGCATGCACATACACCTGTGAAACTTTTCAGTTCTAACTCTTTTACCAAGTCAACCAAAAGCTCATACGTAACTTTAATTACATATTAACATTATAACAAAAGCGTAACACAAAATACAACGTATGTAAGATGCTCAATGTTTTAACATGCGTATGAGGCTATCCAAAAGTGATTGAACTAACTTAGTTACAAAAGTTTCTAATATCTTGGAGCTTCCGATGCCTTACAAGGATTGCTAACTTTCTTGTTCTACACCTGAGGAGGAAATAGTGGGGTGAGCTACACAGTTCAGTAGCTAATATATTTATAATCATTAGTAATTGACCAAAGTCAAGCATATGTACATGAATAGATATATACAACAATTTAAGTATTCATTAATTTAGCTCAAAAATTTGTAACATATCACACTCAAAATGATTCATGCTTAACAATTTAATTATGAAATGCATACACAAATGGCTCGAGAGTTCTGTAAAATGAAACAGAGAAATCGAAGTTTGCTCCGTGAACAAAACGAGTCCAAATTTCAAGCAAAGAATAACATACACATTCATAGGCAAGAATTTTCCTAATTAGACGTTAACTATAAATACATTACCCACCTAATTTGCTCTTGAATAGCAAGTCAAACTTGCCTTTCCCCTTGCTCTTGGTTAGGATTTCCTTGGTTCCCTACAATACCCAAGGTTCCATTCAAATCAATATTCCAATAAAATTAAAAAACTTTAAAAAAATTACAGAAATTTCAACCAAACACAAAATGAACTCAAATCTAACCTACCCATAACCCATTTAGGTTAGAAAACCCATACCTAGTTTAGGAACCCTAAAATCAATTGGATTCTCTTACTTCATCTTCTTCCCACACCAACTTTTCCATTCTCTACACTAACTCTTTTCCTTTCTAACTCCTTCTTCCACAACACCACTCATTCCTTCAATAAAGCAAGAAGGAAAGATGGTTAACCTACCTTAGTAAGTTTTATTTCTTTTCTTTCCTTCTTTCACCGAAACCCTTGTCCTCTCCTCTCTCTCTTAATATCATTTTCTCTCTCCTCTCCCTCTTCAATTCACATTTTTTTCTCCTCTTTATAAGCAAAATAACACATTCCTTTCCCATTCCTACCCTTAATGAGCCCCAAAAGCCCATCTTACCCTTAATTATAAGCTTATGTTCTTCTATGCTAAAGTGATCTCCCAAAAATGTCCTTGAACGTCCTTGTTATATAATCACTTTAATTCCACTTACCTTGATGTAATTATAGCTACAAAATTTAAATCTATCAAAACTCCAAAATTATTATAAATCATGCTTACTTTAAAGAAAAATTTTCCATGGTCCAATAATTCTCCCCCCTTAAAGAATTTCGTCCTTAAAATTCTCACCTGAGACATTGAAGATGTACGGATACTTCTCCCTCATAGCCTCCAAGGGTTCCCAGGTAGCCTCTTTCGTAGAATGGCTTCTCCACAGAACTTTAACCAGCTTTACGGCTTTGTTCCTCAAAACCTTTTCCTTTGAATCTAGGATCTCCACCGGTTGTTCCTCATAAGTCAAATCCTCCCTTAACTGAACCTCTGCAGGTTGAACTTTGTGTGAAGGATCTGACTGGTACTTCCTCAGCATTGATACATGAAAGACATTGTGAATCTTAGATAACTCCAGTGGCAAAGCTAGCTTATAGGCTAAAGACCTGATCTTCTCAGTGATCTCATAAGGGCCTATGTATTTCGGACTGAGTTTGCCCTTCTTACCAAATCTCAAAACCCCTTTCCATGGAGAAGCTCTAAGAAACACCTTGTCTCCAACTTCGAATTCCATCTCTTTTCTATGTGAGTCTGTATAGCTCTTCATTTTATCTTGAACTGCTTTAAGTCTCTACTTAACTAATTTAATCTTATCAACAGTGACTTGCACCAACTCAGGTTCTACAAGTCTCCTTTCACCTTATTCATCCCAATAAATAGGAGTTTTGCACCTCCTACCATACAAAGCTTCTTAAGGAGCCATTTGAATTCCTGAGTGATAAGAATTATTATAAGCAAATTCGACTAAGGGTAAATGATCATCCCATGAACCTTTGAAGTCCATAATACAAGCCTTTAACATTTCCTCCAATGTTCGTATTGTCCTTTTTGATTGACCATCAGTTTGTGGATGAAAAACTGTACTAAAATGCAGCTTAGTTCCCATAGCCTCTTGTAAGCTTTCCCAGAATCTGGAGGTGAACCTGGGGTGTTGGGCCCTGATTCGCATTAAGCATGATTTATTTTTATTTTGAGGTTTAGATTGATAATTCCTTTTAGTTAGATTAATTTCTATTAAAATTTGAAATTTGATAAATTGTTAGAATTTAAAGACTTGAGTTGGTGTAGGGTTAAAGTAGGAAGCGTGCTTAGGTTATTAAAGCTTAAGGTTTATAAAGTGGGCTTTTAGTCCTTTTAAATTGCATTAAATGAAAGAGAATGAAATTTTAAATGGAATAAATGAGG
>JANZLD010000006.1:33837258-33852776 GCA_026413575.1 Erythroxylum carthagenense | reverse complement strand
TGGATTTCATTTTGGATTGTTATGACATTTAGCCCCGGGACTTGGGGTATTTATTTTGAATGATTAATGCGTATGATTTTGTTATAAACTGTATGTGCGAATTGTTTTTGTGCAAATGTTGGGATCGAGTCCGACGGTTCGGATCGCTCGTTGGGGCGTAGCCCGAGGGGCCGCCTCGGGATTCGAGTTACGGGGCTCGGGCCCAACAATTTTATTTCTTTCTTTGAAAGAAAATACTTATGGCTTAGTAACTCTATTATAAACATGAAACCCACCTTGATTTCCTTACTTAAAGGCTTGCTCAAAGGTGCCTCACCCTTTGCTCCTCTTGCCTTCCTTGATTTCCTTTAACAATAACCGAAAATTCCACATAGGAATTTAATTTATGATTAGGTAAATGAAGAAATTTGATAATACTTTCTTCTAGAAAAATGTCCCCCATTGTCGTAAGTTTCTAATGAAACCAAAATCATTCAATTTGGTTCAGTACTCTAAAAGTTATGCCCTAATCATTTTTAGGTTGTTCCTATACTAACACAACATTCAATGTTCAACTTCCCTTCAAAACTTGATATCCTTAGAGAATTAATTCTATTTCATTAGAAAAATTGTAGCCTTATGTCTCTAGTTTAATCCAAATAAAAAATCACTCCATTTGGATAACTATAGCAAAAGTTATCATCAAAATAGTAAAGCATGTTCTAGGCTGGAAAGTTCGTCGCGGTGAGCCAAAAAAAGTTCACCATGGTGAACTTTTTCATAAAGGAAAAATTCGCCCAAAACCTTACAAGTTCGCCGTGGCAAACCCCTGAGTTGGCCGCGATGAACTTCATCCTTCAAGTTGGCCACGGCGAACTTTGTCAGAGACATACGCATAATATGTTTTATTCTCGATATTTTACTTCCCACCTCTCACAAATAACCCATCTTAAACATAAACCATCCCGTCTACTTCATTTCCAACTCCATTTCATCCCAAAATCATTCACAAACCAATTCATGAGCTATACTTGTTAATCAACTAAAAAGATTAAAACATTTTCATATATCATTCATCAACAACTTCCTACACACATTCAAATTCATTTTCGCTTCTAACTATCACTAAATAAGGTTCATTCATCAAATCAAGAAGGGATGATGCTTATACTTACTTGTTTAGCTTCAAGATCTTCAAACTCTTCAAGATCTCTCTCTTGAAGCTAAGAAACTTGAAACTTTTTTTTCTCTATTCTTTTTCTCTTACTCATGTTTCTTTCCTTCTCCAAATGCAAGACAACAACTTCTTCTTCTTTTTATACCCTTAATAAGTGTGCAATGTCTATTTTGTCCCTTGCCTAATGCCTTATGTCTTATACCCTTAAGTGTCATGCCCAATTTTCCCTTATAACATCTTAGTACTTTAATACTTCAATTCCATCAATTTACCTGTCATAAAATCTTACCAACATTAACATAATAATTAACTCCACAAAATAATCCATCAACCTCATAATTCATTTAAATCATGCTTAATTTACACAAAAAATTTTGGGGCCAAAAACCTAGGTACTATTTATTTGGTATAGACTTTTCAAAGTATTTTTCCTCTGTCTTAAGTTCATCATTGTTTTCATCTTAGTTTAGTTGTTTAGTTTAATTTTTAATTAAATCTACAATTTGAATCAATTCATTACCAGGGTACTATTTATTTGATATAGACTTTTCTAAGTATTTTCCTTTGTCTTAAGTTGATCATTGTTTTAACCTTAGTTTAGTTGCTTAGTTTAATTTTTAATTAAATCCACAATCTAAATCAACGATTAGATAATAGAAAAAAGATAATTACTAGTATTTACAGTCATGGGATCAACTCGTACTTGCTTGTGCTACCTATAGCTATGTCATGCACTTGCAGTTTTAGCATTAATAAATTTCTTATAAGCATAAAAGCATCAATCAAGTTTTTGGTACCATTATCGAAGATTAATAATATTCGGAAAACCTAACTTTTGTCAATCTAATCATTTTTACTTTATTTTGATTTATTTTTGTTTTTACTTTATTTTATTTAATTGACTAGTTAGTTTTATCTTTCTCACGGATCTTACTCTTAGTTAGTTTATGACCTAGAGTAATCCAGTGGGCTTAGTAAATGAAGATCCAGAAATCAAGAGAATTGCTTATAGAAATCTCTAAAGAACAAAACTGAGAGAGTTCGAGCTAGATTGATAAATTGAACACTTGGGAGGATAAGTTGATACTGAAGAATCAAGAACAATTGTAGACCAACTAAGGACAATGTTTGATTATGGTATACCATAGTTGACTAGAGTAAAGTCCACTATTGTTAAACCGATTATGAATGCCAATAATTTTGAGATCAAGTCGAGTGTCATTCAAATGGTGCAATAGTCTGTCCAATTTGATGGACTATAAGATGAAAACCCAAATGCACACATCTCATATTTTCTAGAGATTTGTGATACATTCAAAATAAATGGAGAGAATAATGATGTGATAAGGCTATGAGTATTCATGTTTTCTTTAAGGGGAAAGGTAATCATCACTGACTACATGGGATCAAGTTGTAGAACATTTTTTATTGAAATACTTTCCACTAAAGTATGTAAAATTAAGGAACGATAGCTCCTCCTACTCCCAAGCTGATTCTGAATCAATATATGATACATAAGAGAGGTTTAGAAAAAACGTTAAGACGATGCCCACATTATGGTTTACCACTTTGGATGCAAATCCAAACTTTTTATAATGGGCTGACTTGGAGTACAAGGTAGTCAATTGATCCAGCAACTAGGGGTACTCTCAATAATAAGGTACTATAAGCAACCTACGACCTTATTGAGGACATAACAATGAAAAAATATTAGTGGTTCTTTTTTAAAGCAAGAATTAATAAAACAACAATAGTTTATGGAATGGACACAGCGGTGTAGTTGGAAAATTAACTAGAAGCATTTAGTAGAAAAATCGATAAAATAACGATGAATCCATAAGGTCAAGTTATGTAGTGTAAGTTTTGTAAGCTTAAACATTTAGGTCTAAACTATCAAGTAAGATAGCTCGAGCATATGGATTGTTTGGGGAATGCTCTTAGAGCCCCAAAACAGTCCATACAGTAATACATATAATATGGGGTGGAGGAATCACCATAATTTCTCTTGGGGAAATCAAAGGCAAGTAAGGAATAACTCTTTGCAGGGATTTCAACAATAAGAACCTCAAGCTAAAAAGCCTACTCTAGAGGAGATGATGTCAAAGATTACTAAAGAATCTGATGTAAGAAATCAATGAACAGAGGCTCCTATATGTAACTTAGATGTTCAAATTGGTTAAATTGCTAAGCTAGTTTATAAAATACCATAAGGGAGTCTGCCTAATCCTAAAGGACATGTAATGGAAATCACCTAAAAAGTGGAACAGAGCATCCAGAAAAAAAAAAAAAGGAGAAAAGGAGAAGGAGATTACTGAGGGTCAATGTAAAGCTGAAAGTGAAGGCCACCTTAAGAAATGCAAGTAATATCGACCTGTCATCTCTTATCTTGTGAAAGTTAAGAAAGATCAAATGGATGTATAATTTGGTAAGTTCCTTGAGAAGTTCTAGCAACTCCAAACTAACTTACCTCTTATTGAAGCTCTTGTGTAGGTGCCGCAACATATGGAACTTTTGAAAGAGCTACTATTAAATAAAGAAAGTTAGAGCAGTTATCAACTATTACACTTCATAAAAGGAGCTCAGAAGTTCTAAAAAGCAAACTATAGAGAAGCTTATATATCTAGGGAGTTTTACTATTCCTTATGGAAATTGGTAGTTTAAAAATAGATAATTATTTAGCAAACCCAGGGGCTAGAATTAATATGATGCCTTATTTATTGTTTAAAAAGCTAGGAAGAGGTGAACTTAAACTTACTAGGATAAGTGTGTGACTAGTAGATAGATCAGTAAAATATCCTAGGACAGTTATAAAAGATGATCATATTAATGTTGATAAGTTTGTCTTCCCAATTGATCTTACGATTCTTGACATAGATGAATATATAGAAATGCCTCTAATATTTGGTCAACCCTTTTTGACTATTACTAATTCAATAATGGATATTGATGAAGGCAAGTTAAAACTAAAGGTGGGGGATAAAGAGGTTGTTTTTAAGTTTCAAATGTCATTAATCCTACTTTTGAACAAATTGATGTCATTGAAGCTAGTAAGTCTTAGAATGATCCATTTTTGGATATTTTGTACGACTCTACCTTTAAAGGAGCACTAAAACCTATGCAAGTTCAAAGCAATAAATCGAAAGAGAATTATGGTAAGCGACAACAATAGGTAGCTTAGTTGGAGGTCATAGAATCTATGGTAAGACTACAAAAACCACATCTTCATAAGCTGCCTTGAGCATTAAAGGTATGTCAAGCTGACACAGTAAAAAAAGTGCTACATGAGAGGAAAACTATGAATTCTTTTAGGTTTTATGATTAAAGTCTATTTTATATTTTTTATTTTGATGATACAATAGGGTTTATTTAAGTTATGATGTGTTTTAGGTTAGGACACTGAGCATCCTATTGAGATTGTGCATAATTATTATATTAGGGTATGCAAGTTAAGGTTTCATAAATGTGCAAAATTTTTGCGTTGGTTCAACTCTTTTTATTTTGTACATGTTTGTAGAGAGCTACACGCTGTCTAGACATGCTCATGTAAACTTACACAGTTAGATACATGCCTATATAAAAGATTGTATAAGTCCGTGAAAAGTTACAGGTCGGTGACTTATATGGTCAGTTACACAACTGCGTAGCAGACCTTATCAGTTTGCAATGGCCCTTAAATTTACCTAAACCGTCATTTTTCTCACTTTCTCTTCTCTCTCTCACTTTCTTGTCGTCGCCCTCTCAATCTCCCAGCAAATTTCTTGTATCTTTTTACAAATTAGCGACAATTAAGTAAGTATTCTTATCATTTTCACTTGTTTATGTATGAATAATAGAGTGTTTTACATTTTTTAGGGATTTTCACCCTAAAAATGCTAGGGTTAGGATTTTGGGGTTTTGCAAAATTTTGCATGATTTTATGGTTAATTGTGATTTAATAGTTGAATTTCATATCTACCCATTTGATTTACTAATTCAATTTGATGAATTGTGTGCATATTGGATGAAATTTCAAGGATGATTGCAAATTTGTGACATTTTACTCACTAATTATTATATTGTGATGATTTTGTGTGAAATTAGGATTAATTAGTTATTTTTATGACTAATTGAAGTTATGTCTTGGTTAATTTAATTTTAATTTTGATTTTTTTTCTTGAGTTCAATGCTTAATTTTACTAATTTTGCATAATTATTATATTAAGGTTCTTAATTTCAATTTTAGGATTAAATTCATGATTCGACAATTAAATTATTTTTATTTGTTAATTAAAATATTTCAATTTTTTGATTAATTGGATTATTAGTTAATTTTCTAATTATTTAATGTATTTTTATTTTTTTATTTATGTGCAATAGATTATTTGTTTATAATTTTGCTACAAGTTTAATTTTCATTTTTTTAGTTCGTTTTCATGATTAACGAATTAGTGAGCATAAGAAATAAGTGTGGGGAAGGGTGTTTTTATAGTTTATATCCAATTTTCTCACATTCATGTAATGTTTCAGGCACAATGACAAGACCACGAGGAGAAGTATCCTCTAAAGACTTGAGGGGAGCTTGCTCAATCTAACCACTAGAGTGACCTTAGATGTTACTATTCAATGTTGCAATGTATGAGGAGCATTATTAGCGGCTCAAAGATAGGACTTTCTTGACGGGTCATAGCATTGACTGGGAGGTGTTAGTATAAGTTGGTTTGGTCCCACAAGTTTGCGAACTTATCAATCTTGGAGCTTGGTATTGTTTTTTCGAGATTAAGGAGCCTTTGGGTGTTAACACTTGAGGTGCTCTCCATATTCTTTATGGAGAAACGAAGACATGACTAGGACAACCAAACATAATTTAGTTTTAGTTATTAGGGGAGATTGTCTTAATAAGCTATTCGAAGTTGTCTGGCATAATGGGACTTTACAACCAGGAGTTCATAGGGACACAAGCTACTTAGCCATATGGATAGAATTTTTGTATAGGATGTCTTATCAATAATTCTTACGTACAATTAGTGATGACGATGACTATGACCTTAGTAGATCCAAGTCCTTATCTCTACGATACTTGGCTCTCAGATATATCCACAAAGTACTAAGTCACACATTGAGTGGATAGGTGAAAATCATGACATTTTTGGAAACTAGGATGTGTTTTATCTTTAGAGCATGAGCAAGAGGAAGCCAATACACTTGGGGCATACATTAGCCCAATTTATCTAGCTTTAGAGCAAGGAGTAGAAATCAACATGATTTCTGTTAGATCTTATGTAACTAGAGTTGAATGATGGATGGGGGTTTTCAACAAACTACCAATGATACGATTAATGGGTACCATGGAGCACTAAACCTCGATGTTATAAAGCATATGCATATCGTAAGTAGTTGGTGAGGACCTACAGGTGATATCTACAACATAATTATGGTCCTTAACGAGCTAAGGAGGAGCCACACATAGCAAAGCAATCATTATAGCCGTATTCACCACCATCCTAGACGAGACGGAACACATGGGAGGAGGATAGTACATAAGCACCTAGACTAAAGAAACCATGTTAGGACCAATTGAAGATAGCTCGACTAAAGCAACATATGGGGTAGCTTATGGGTACCTAATGTATTATCTGAGTACAAAAAATAGAGAATTTAGAGTGGATAAGACATTTTGAGACCTTTTTAAATGGATGGGAGATCTAATGATGTAGATGGTGAGCAATCAGGGCATCACTTTTCAACCTCCACCATCTAAAGCAGGTACATCATCATTAGCTCGTCCATATTTTGAGGGCATATGACCCGAGGACCTTTCATTATCGAATAGACCAGAGTCACAACATAATTGAGGGATGTTGCAATTTGATCTTCTATTTTCTTTTTTTTATTATTTGTGTTTTTCTTATTATCTTTCATTTGTTATTTTATTTTTTCTAAACATTAATGCAATGCTATTTTATGTCATTTTTATTTCCATGTTTTGTATGTTTCTTTATTGTTATTGTTATTGTTATTTTCTTTTATCTTTTTATCCTTTTTTATTTATATTTTACAAGGATGATTGTATCTCATATCAATTGGATGTGTTTTATCTTTGAAGCATAAGAGGGAGGACACCCACTTAGGGCATGCATTAGAACAATTTATCCAACGTCAGAGTGAGGAGAGGAAGTTCAACATGATCGATTTTTAAACATTATATGACCGGACTTGCACGAAGAATGGGTGTCTTCAACAAAATACTAGCAATACAATTGGTAGGTACCATGGCAGCACTAAACCTTGATGTCATGAAGCATATACATATGGTACGTAGGTGGCGAGGGCTTATGGGTGATAGCTACCACCTGATTGGGGTCCCTAAGGAGCCAGCAACATCTGCAGGAGCTAAGGAGCAGCCACACACAGTAGAGCAGTCATCGTAGCCATATTCACCACCATCCCAAATGAGAGGAATTGCATAAGAGGATAGTTTAGAACCACTTAGACTATAGAAACCACATTGGACTCACTAAAGATAACTCAGCTAGAGAGATATATGGGTCAAGTTATAGAACCCAACATATTATTCGAATATAACAAGTGGAGATTGTGGAGCGGATAGGATAGCGTGATACCTCTGTTAGATGGATGGGGGATCTACTGTTGCAGATGGCGAGCCATCGGCGGATTACTTTTCAACCTCTACCATCTCGAGCTAGTACATCATCATCACCTCTTCCACATTTTAAGGACATACGACCCAAGGACCGTCCATTGATGGAGAAGCCAAAGTCATAACATGATTGAGGGATTCTACAATTTGACCTTTTCTTTTCTTTTTCTTATTATTTGCATTTTTCTTATTTTATTTCCATTATTATTTTCTTTTGTCTAAACATTAGTGCAATGTTATTTTATTTCATTTTTATTTCCATATTTCATCCTTTGTTTCTTTATTATTTTTATTTTTATTTTTTATCCCTTTTTATTTATAATTTGTAAGGATGATTGTGTCTCATATTAGATGGAACCTCATTAAAATTAGAATTCCAAAATTCTTATTACTCAGGGAAGTATCAAATTCCTTATCCTTTCTTCCTTTTTAATTCATATGTGCTTATATTGTATACGTTGGATACAATTTACAATTTTAAGTGTAGTGAAGGGGATTTTAATTTTCTTAAGCTTATAATGATCTTTATTATTACATTTTATTAACTCATATCCTAAATTAGTTAAAAATCTATCCAAATTACTTGAGATTCTTAATAATTATTTAATTGAATTAGTATGCCAAAGGATAAAAGTTAGAATAAACTTGCTTTAAATTTTCATATTTTTAGTAGTCATTGAGCTAGTTGTTTGAATAAAAATTGCATATTATCTACACACATAAGACACCATTTTTTGTGAGCTTTTGAGCCTAAGAACAAATAGATCAATATTTAAGCTCTTATTCTTTCATATGTATATGTTTTTAAATGTTGATTCAATTAATATACTACACTTTGTGATTAATGCCTTAGAAATGCTGAGGATACTTACTTTAGCTCATATTTGATCTTAGGTATATTTCAAAAGTGAAGGCCTAAAGCAACCTGAAAGTATGTCCATTGAAGTCATCTTCTCAATTTCCATATTCTGTAGATTCATGGAGCATGAAGAAGAAGAAGATTAAAAGCAAGAGAAGGTAATTAATTGCTAAGAAAGATGAGACATATGCTCGAAACACAAAGAAGAATACTGAATTGTAACTCACGGATATGCAGTGTTTTACTTCTACTAACATTTAAGGCATAAAAAATAAAGAAACATGAAGATGGTTGGAAAGAGGACAAAGATGAAATGGTGTCGAACGTAGCATGAAAAAACTAGGACAATAAAACAAAAATTGGACAGCTACACATTTGGAGGGCTCTCACTCACGACTTCATGGATTACATGGGCTGAATGTGTATCACGTAAGTTACAACTACTATTCCAGGTTTAAAGTATAAAACAACAAAGAGATATTGGGGTGTTGGGCTGAGAAAAAGAACGTGAGTGTGTGAGTGTTGCAAAAAGGTGGAAGAATAAAAATGTGGGAGAGTTGGAATGGGAGGCAAAAGTGAAAGGGCAACACCTATCCATTTTTTTCTAATTTTTAACCTAGCTGCCTCATGAGTCTAAAAAGGGCTATTAGAGAGGTAAAAAGAAGGAGAAATTGCCAGCTGTGGGGCTAAAGTGCAGAAAAGAATAAGGGACAACTAAAACAAGAAAAAAGAACTGAAGGAGAGGGTAGCAGCTGAATCATCTTACCCTATTTAGTTAAGCCATCCCTCCACTTATTTGAAGCTAGTTTTTCTCATAAAAAGAGAGTGGAAAGGCTACTGCAATTTGGAGAATAAAATGAGGAGTGTGGGGGTTGGAAGGGAGAACTAAAGCTCCCTCATTTTAGTTTTTTAACGTAGCTAGGAGGTTGAAGAAGGAACAAAAAAATGCAGAGTAGCGTAGAAATAAGAGAGATGGTTTTAAACACAAGTGAATAGAGATAGTGGACCATAAATGTTTATTTGTCACATCACATAAATAGTAATAAAGGGAGAGGAGAGAAGTGGCGTGAAATAGAGTGGAGGTGCTAGATTTTTGGTCTTTTTCTTCACCATCGAAGGATGGAGAAGATGGCTCACACTTGAAGCATAAAAATGGAGATGCAAGGCTAACTTCCCAATGTTGGTTCAATGGGAAGATCGACGCCAAGTCACGGTTAAGTTATTTTTATCATTTTAAGATTGTAATTTTTTTTGGGATTGTTGTATTGTTGGTGTTGATTTGATTGGGTTTTAAGATGAATGATCTTAATACTTTATTTTGATTGTTTATTTTGAACCTATTGCTAAAACATTGAATGTAATCCATAATTGTTACTTTTCATGTTTGTAGGTATCATATAATAATCGTTAATCATTAGGGACAACATAACATAGGTGAGGTAACCCGAACATGTGAGGTTACTACCTATATTGATCGTTTTCCAATTCATAATGTGGCTGCCAAATTGAATATAGAGATCATATCCTAAATTGTTCGATAGTTAGGTTTAATTAATGATCGTATCTTGATTAAACACAACCTAAGGGAAAACTAGGATTAGTAGAGTGCTCTATTAATCATAGATCAATAGTCTGAAGAGAGATGTAAAGAAGTTAGGATGATGGAATATGCTTGATCGTGTTTAGGTTGAGATTAACCCTATAACCGGACCTTACTTATATTTGACACTTTTCTCATTTTTGATTGCTTGTTTTAATTTGTTTTCAATAGTCTAATTTTACTTCAATTTATAAATTACTTAAAATAAAAAGGCCCTATATATTTTCCATGCATCAATTAGTTTCGTTACAAAAATTAACTGAACATTTCCTATGGATTCGATCCTGACTCACAATAACTACAAATTTTAGTGTGTAGATTCAGGTAAATTTTATAGTACACTTAATACGTGCTATCAAGTTTTGGCGTCATTGTTGGGGACTATGGTAGTTTAACTTTCGTATTTGATTTTAGTTGGTGTTTTGTGAATATATTTTTTTATAATCATTCTTTTTGTTACTTTTTAATTTTTAATTGTTCATTAGTTTTGGTGCATGGTAGTGACTAGAACTTCTCATAAAGAAATTGAGCAACTTGATTCGGAGATTGAGAGAACATTGTGGTGATTGCAAAGGGAAGCAAGGTCAACTTTGGTAGAAAAATTGGAATTAGAATCTAAAGACACGATGGCAAATCCAAGAATTCTAAGGGAGTTGGCTGCACCTGATTTAAATTAAAGACTATTATGCATAACATTTCTGAATTTCACTGAACACGTTACTTTTAAGTTAAAATCTGGATTAATTCATTTATTGCCTAACTTTCATGGTCTTACAGGTGAAGATGTATATAAGCATCTTAAGGAACTTGATGTGGTGTGTTTGAGCATGAAGCCTCATATGGTGACTGACAAGTAGATCATATTGAGGGCCTTCCTGTTCTCACTCAAAGATGCAACAAAGGATTAGCTATTTGACTTACTAATTGGAAGCATGAATACTTGGTTGGAGATTAAGAGATTATTCTTGGAAAAATATTTTTCGGCCTTAAAGATAGCAAGTATCCAGAAGGAGATATATGGTATTAAGCAACACAATGGAGAATCTCTTTACGAGTACTGAAAGCGATTCAAGAAGTTGTGTGTTAATTGTCCACATCACAACATACCGAAGCAACTTCTCATCCAATATTTTTATGAAGAATTGCTACCGATACAGAGGAGTTTGGTTGATGTGGAAGCAGTGGGGAACTTTGCAAGAAGACTTCCATTGAAGCTAGGATATTACTTGGGTAGATGACTGCTAACACCCAATAATTTGACACTCGCAATGATATTCGACGAGTAAATAAGGTAAGCACTTCATCCATTGAACATTGTCTAGATGAACTAACATCTTTTTTTAGACAGACTGCAGTTGGATAGGCATAAGTGAAAGTGTGCGGGATATATTCAAACACGAGTCATCCAACTGATGAGTGCTCAACGTTGCAAGAGGGGAGTATAGAGTATGTGAATGCTACAGAAGGGAACTTCCTGAACCAATACAATCCTACTTACAGACTTATAACCTAGATTGGAGGGATCACCCTAATTGAGTTATGGAGGTAACCGATAGCAAAATTACTTCCAAAATTAGTCGTAAGGAGCACAAGGATTTCAACCAAGGCAACAAGGAGCATAGAGTCTTCTTCTTCTAGTTCAGGTATATGTTTAGAAGAACTTATTAAGAATCTTGCTATTAACAATCTGTAATTTCAACAAGATATGAAGCAATTACAATAAAATATGCAACAGTAGTTGCAACGGGGTTTACAACAAATCCAACAGGAGGCAAAAGCAAGCCAATAGAACATAGAACACCTAATGGGTCGGATGGAGTAGGCTTCAATTGCCTAGAATCGTAAGGTGGAGAAAAATTGCCATGACAACCCAAGATGAACCTGAATAATGTTAGTGTTATAATCCTAAGGAGTGGGAAAGGAGATTGAGGGTCTCAAAAGAACTCCACCTAAGATTACTACCGAGGAAGAGATTGAGAAGGAATTGGGAAAGGATGAAAATCCGTCATCGAGTATGAAGGTAAATTTTGAAAGCCCCAATATTATTAAAACTAATCCTCCACCTTTTCTGAGTAGATTGACAAGACCAAACAAGGAGGAGAAGGACAAAGAGATATTGGAGACTTTTCAAAAGTTAGAAGTCAATATACATTTGCTCAAGCCAATTAAGCAAGTACCAAGTTTTGCCAAATTCCTCAAAGAATTGTGTACATATAAAAGGATTCTGATGGGTGATGAGAAAGTGATGATGGGTGAGAATGTGTCGGCATTATTCAAAAAGAAGATGCCCCCAAAATGCTGGGAACCAAGTATGTTTACCATTTCTTGCAAAATTGGTAATACTGTGATCAATAGAGCTATGTTAGATGTGATGCCTAATTTGATTTATGCTTTTCTTGAATTTGGGTCCATTGAAAGAAATGAGTGTAATCATGCAACTAGCTGACCCCACTAATGCTTATCCTGACGGTATGGTTGAGGATGTTTTAGTGCAGGTAAATAAGTTAGCATTTCCTACAGATTTCTATGTTGTGGATATGAATGATAACACCTCATATAATCGAATACCTATTTTATTAGGGAGATTGTTTCTTAATATGGCTCAAACTAAGATTAATGTTCGTGAAGGAACCCTCATATTGGAATTTAATAAGGAATTTCAATATTTTTGATGCCATGAAACATCCTCCTTATGATCATTGTGTTTTTCTATTGATGTGATTGATCCTTTGGTGCAGGAAATGTTTAAATTAAGTTATAGGGATAATTTAGAAACGGTTTTAATTAAAGATATGGAAGTAAAAGCCAACACTAATGTTGACATGGGAGAAGACCATATGGAAATGATAGTTGCCTTGGATTTTTGGAAAGCTCTCTAAAAAGGTTTGATTTGAGTTTTATACAACTACCTAAAGCTCACCAAAAGTTTTTAACTTCTTATGTGTAGGCACTAGAATTGAAATTGAAGCCAGTCCCTACACATTTGAAGTATGCCTATTTAGGAGATAAGTAGACTCTCTTAGTTATCATTTCAGCAGGGTTAACTTCAAATCAAAAAGAGAGTTTGGTTCGAATGCTGAGAGAGTATAAGAAGGCCATCGAGTGGACAATCATATATATCCAAGGAATAATCCCTTCCATATCCATGCACTGCATTTTGTTGGAGGAGAATGTAAAATCCACAAGGCAAGCTCAGTGTAGGCTGAATCCTTCAATGATGGAAGTTGTGAAGAAGGAGGTGATAAAGCTTCTCGATGTTGAGGTTATCTACCCAATTCCTGACAATAAGTGGGAAAGTTTTGTCCAGGTAGTTCTAAAGAAGTCTAGAATCACCGTTGTGACAAACCAAGAAGGTAAGTTGGTTCCCTCCTGAGAGCAAATCAGGTGGCGAGTATGTATTGATTATAGAAAGTTAAATTCTACTACTCGTAAAGACCACTTTCCCCTTCCTTTTATTGACTAGATGCTTGAGAGATTGGCTCGTTATGACTATTATTTCTTTTTCTATGGCTTCTCAGGTTATCTTCATATCCCAGTCACATCGGAAGATCAGGAAAAAACCACATTTACATGCCTATTTGGGATGTTTGCCTACTTAAGGATGCCATTCAAATTATGTAATGCACCTGCCACATTCCAAAGGTGTCCAGTAAGCATTTTTTCCAAACACGTTGATAAGATTATCAAGGTATTCATGGATTATTTTAGTGCGTATGGGTCTTCTTTTGATGAATGTCTTGAGAATCTAGCCGTTATCTTATAACAATGTCTAGAAACTAACCTTGTGTTGAACTGGGAAAATTTTCATTTTATGGTGGATCAAGGTATAGTTTTAGGCCATGTGATATCTGCTAAGGGTATTGAAGTAGACAAGTCTAAAGTTGATCTTATTTCTTCTTTACCTTACCCCTCTACTGTGAGGGAAGTGCATTCTTTTCTTAGGCCTGCAATTTTTTATCGAAGTGGCGAACCATCTCAGCCGTTTGATAAAAGAAGAAGATGATGTCCCTCATTGAGAAACCTTTCCGGATGAGCAATTATTTTCTGCCGATGCGACACCACCATTGTATGCAAACATTGTCAATTTTTTAGTTACTAACGAATTACCTGTTTGTTTGTCAAAGGCTCAGAGGGATAAGCTATGGAGTGAAGCGAAATATTATGTATGGGATGACCCATATCTTTGGAGGCACTGCACAGATTAAGTTATTAAGAGGTGTGTGTCGAAAAATAAATCATCATCAATTTTAACCTTCTACCATTCATACACTTGCGAAGGACATTTTGGAATGAAAAAGACAACTCATAAAGTCTTAGAGAGTGGCTTCTACCAGCCAACATTGTTCAAAGATGCATATACCTTTTGTAAATCCTATGATAGATGCCAACGGATAGGTAACCTGTCCCATAAAGATCAATTTCCACAATTATTAGAAGCTTTGCAACTAAGTTAGCTTAATCACTTTTGGACAGCTCCATAAGCATGTTAAACATTAAGCATCTTACATATATTGTAATCGTGTTAAGCTTTTGTTTTAATGTCAATATGTAATTAAGGCTATATATGACCTTTTGGGTGTTTGGTAAAAGAGTTAGTGTTAAGTCAAAATGACTTTACATAAATAATTTTGATGAAGAACCAATAATATTGAAAAGTAGACGAAGATTGAAAAAGCAGATGATAGTTGAAAAGTAGACAGAGATTGAAAAGCAGACAAAGATTGAAAAAGTAGATGATAGTTGAAAAGCAGACAGAGATTGAAAAGCAGACGAAGATTGAAAAAGCAGACGATAGATGAAAAGCAGATGGAGATCCAAAAGCAGACAGAAGCAAAAGTAGACAGAAGCAAAAGCAGATGGAAGCCAAAAGCAGACAGAAGCAAAAGCAGACGATGAAAAGCAAACGGAAGCAAATCACGCCAGATTCAAGAATCAGTTTGAGTAGTTACAGAACTCAACTGAATAACTTTTTCTTTCAAGATTCAAGAAAGAAGATTCAAGAAGTAAGATTCAAGAAACAAGATTCAAGAAGTAGTTGAAGACGAAGGCTATAAATATAAGTCGAAGTCGAAGATTGCAAAGTTAGAGACACATACTTTACATGAACATACACGCACGCAAAAATTGTTTCAAAGCTTACTTGAGAGTTTATTGTGCAAATAGCTAGAGCTGTCTTATTGTAACAAAGCTCGAAACATCTTTCTGTAAGAAAGTAGTACAGATAGCCTGCAGAGGCTAAAAGTAAAAGAATACTGACTGTAAAGAG
>JANZLD010000006.1:33586663-33602333 GCA_026413575.1 Erythroxylum carthagenense | reverse complement strand
TATCTACATATATATATATCTATCTATATATATATATATATATATACATATGCTTGACTTTGGTCGATTGCCAATGGCTATGAATATATTAGCTACTGAGCTTTGTAGCTCACCCCACTACTCTCTCCTCAGGTGCAGAACAAGAAGGTTGGGAATCCTTGCAAGGCATCGGAAGCTCCAAGTTATTAGAAGCTTTGCAACTAAGTTAGCTCAATCACTTTTGGACAGCCCCATAAGAATGTTAAACATTAAGCATCTTACATACATTGTAATCGTGTTAAGCTTTTGTTTTAATGTCAATATGTAATTAAGGCTATGTATGACCTTTGGTTGTTTTGGTAAAAGAGTTAGAACTGAAAAGTTCCTCAAGTTTATGTGCATGTTTCTTTGTAATTATTCATTTCAAAATCCAAGTCTTTTCTTGGTATAGAAATCATGTGACAACTTTGGGGGCAAATATAGGCTTGATTGAGGCAAAATTAGTCAAAGTTGTCTTTTGGAAAGTTATAAATCTTCCTTTTATCTTTCCAAGGGTATATAGTATGAAATTTTTAAACATCAGAGTCAAAAGTTATGACCCTTATAAGTAGAGATGCTCAGGAGTGTAGTCCACTTCTTCTTAGGTTGACTTTTGCTTCTTCTTATGTTAACCTTCCACTTCTTCTTAGGTTGACTTTTGCTTCTTCTTATGTTAACCTTTCGCTTCTTCTTAGTTACTGTTCATGAACTTCTTCTTAGTTTCATTTCTTCTTAGTTTTATTCCTTCTTAGTTTCGTTTCTTCTACCTTTTTGCTTCTTCTATCTCTTTGCTCCTTCTACCTTTTCACTTCTTCAATACCTATCTTCTGTTCCACCTTTGGCCTTTCGAAAGGTAGAATCTGTCTTTGAGGACAAGTACTACTTTTCAATCTGATTTTGAATGCTAGACTTTAGAAGTGGGGTCCAGCAAAAGAAGGAAGATGGTTCATTCAATGTACATCTTTCTTCTTTAATCTAATGAATGCTAATAGTTTACATGTTATCATAAAAGATAACCATTAAACCATTTAATGGTAAGTTTATAACTCCATTTAATGATGATAAACCATGACAAATACCATCTTTATTTAGCAATTCAATGCCAAATGTGCAGCTGTACATTCAGCCCTAATGAAAAACGAAATTGCAATTTACTTTCTTAAAAATTTTGTTTTAATTTTGATTAATTCAATTAATCAAATTAAACCAAAGTCTAGCGTATTTCTAAATGTACATTTGAACTTCTAATTAACCATTAATTAGTGCAAGCTCAACATTCAATTATGGGCTTCTAAAACCTTCATTTATATTTCTTTCTTAACTTAATAACCTTCCTTGAAGCCAAGTGAGGAATCTTATTGGATTTCGATAATTCAAGCTCCAATAAGCCTAGCTTATTAGCTAAATGTCATTCCACTAAAGATAATTAGTTAAACTCTTGAATTATTAAATATTATGAGAACACATATTTCATGTCCAATTGCAAACCCTATTTTGAACCTTATTATAGCCATCCGTACAACAATGAGTAAAATTACCGTTTTGCCCTTATTTTAGTTTTTCTTTCTAGATCTCCCTTTTTTATATGGTGATTCACACACAAAATGTCATCTTGGTGTTAAGACTTGATGGGTAGCTAGTCCATAAAACTACTAGCGTCAGTTTAATCACCAAATCTCCTTCAAACATCTAGAAGTAATAATATCACTATAAACTCTTTATTTGAGTGAATGTTCCCTGATACATGTTTCAATTAATAATTCCAACATGCAGACACTGGATTAATACTCTATAAAAATCCATTATGATCATATTAAGAATTATAATGAAACACAAATGAGTTCACCACTCATCAAGATTGTGATTCATGATAAGCGAATGCTTAAGTTGTATGTTTTAATATTAAAGTAATGGCCTACTTTATTATTTAAAACATACTTGATTCTAAATTCATTTAATAGTGCCATTATCAACAGTCAACTACTATCACGATATGAAAATCATCATTTCCTTGAAGTAAACTCCTTTACTTACATAGAGATAAATCGCAACACTACAATCTAAACCATAATCAATCGACCAACTTGATTATTCAACTGTGAATCAATTAATTTAGATTCTAATAATATACATGTTTCCCATACATCTCTATGTATATGTATATTACTTAAAAAAGAATCTTGGTACCTTTTTACTAGATATATAATGCTCATACATATAAAACCAAATTCTTTTATTTCATTAATAATAAACATTTTCATTACAAAACTGTAACTAGAAGAAAATTAAGTTACATGTAAATATACTTGCTTTCTAGGGCATTATATTTACATAACTCCAATAATAAGATGCTAAAGTAGATTCTTGTTTACCCTTATCCTGAGATTCTAAAAGAGGAAGAATGTAGTTGGGAGTCCATAGTTGTCGAATTCTTCTTTGATTAGTGACCAACTTTTCCAATCATACAAAGATGGGCCAACTAAATCTAGAAAACAAAGGATTAATAAATGTTCTTTCAAAGGAAAATCTCTTCTTATTTACATTCTCCTCAACCTCAGAAGCTCACAAAAAACTTGAAGAGGGTCTATGGCATCTAGGCAATCAACCAATTTTCTTACAAACTTGGTAACCTAGCATGAGATTAGAAACCATCAAGATCCAAAGCATTCCACTTTGGATAAACTTTCAAAATGTACCCTTTAAGTACTAGACTACTTAGGTGTTAAGTTCTTTAGCTAGCCACATCGAAAGACCCTTTTGCATGGATGAGAACACTGCCAAAAAGAAAAGAATATGATACATAAGAATATATGTCAGTATTGAACTTTTGAAGGATCGTCCAAAATGAAATCCTAATAATGAGATTAGGAGATGATAATAAGTTATGGGAAGACAACGTAGCCATCTTTTACGATTGTAAGCAACCTTGTAAGTCATAAGGTAAAACTTGGGGAGCTACAGGGGAAATTTTCAAGTTTGGAAGCTACTAGGAGCTTATGGGGATTGTAGAGGAAGATCGTCATATGAAGATTATGGAAAAACATAATTTTGTAAACATAAATTTAGAGGGCATAGAAGTGAACGATGGAGTAAATGTGTTGACAACTCCTAAGCAAAATCCTACCTCTAAAACTACTAATGCTAAAGGAACTGAAATGAAAAAGAGGAGGGGGAAGCTTGAGGACAATTCCTGACAAGAATGATCAAAACTTGGAGATAGAAGGAAATAGAAACAATGTGGATACAATTACTATTAGCAGTGAAATTCAGAAGAGGATAATTATGCAAGTACCAGCCATATGTGCTACTCCAGAAGGAATTAATCACTTCACAGAGGGTTTTAAAAATTGAAATAACATAAAATCTAGGGCATCAATTATTACAACAATAAATGCAGATGACTTTGTCACTCCTCCTAAAACTCCAAGCCAACTCATTAGTTGAGCAAATCTATATTCCAAAGGAAAATAATGAGCTAAAAGTAGTGATAAGTTTTAAATAATGGAGAGAAGAAGATCACAAAGGGTCAATGGGAAAAGTTCCAAAGGCTAATCTCTTTAATATGTCAATTTTAACTTGGAATGTTAGAGGAATAAAATGTCCTTCTAAGCTATCAGCTTTAAGGGACTTTGTCATGAGGGTGAAGCCTCTTATAGTGGGCTTAGTAAAACAAAAATAAGATTAGAAAATATCTTACACGTTAAGTATTTTGGGCTCTCAGTGGAAACTACTCACCAATCACAATCACTATGCTTTTGGTAGAATCATCATTGGCTCTCCAATTGATGAGATTAAAGTGGAGGACCTACTAGATTCTAATGATTAAGCAATACACCTTAACATCTTCTTTTTGCAAGAGAATATTGACATGAACATCTCCTTTATATATGAGAGCAATTTTGGATTTCAGAGGAGTTTATGGAATAATCTCAAAGCTGTCAACAGTAACGTCACTAAGTTGTGGATGATCTGTGGGGATTTTAACTCAACCATCTACATTTCAAAACCTTAGGGTCACTGCAATTTAAGAATTTCTTAGCAGACTGTAAAGAATGTGTGAAAGACTTTGGGGTGATAGATCTAAAATATGTGGGACATACATTTACTTGGTCTATCAAACAATGAAGTTGTGAACAAAATTGGGCCAAAAAATATTTTTTAGTTCATTACTGACAATGATTAGGCTTATAAAGCACCTAGAAGAAGATTACAAAGGCGTATAATTCTTTTTATTGGACTCTTTGTGTTGTATATTGCATTAACTTGATGTTGAAAAATATAAGATATGTTAGGTATTTTCATATTATTGATGAGACTAAGTAGAAAGTAAAAAAGGTGACCAAGCTCATCTATAATAGTGGACGAGTCCTGAATTTAATAAGAAAGGATTTTATCGATGGTAAAAATTTGTGTCGTCATGCTATTACAAGATTTGCAACCAATTCTTATCACTTTAGTGTTTTATTATCATGAAGGAGTTGAGGCAAATGTTTACAAGTGATAAGTAAATTGCATCCTAGCATATTAAGTCTAATACTAGATTAGAAGTTTTCATAATTATATTTAAAAATAATGAATTTTGGTCTCAATGTCAATTTATCATCTAAGTTTGTGAGTCTTTGCTAAGGCTACTTCATCTGGCTGTTAGTGATGACAAAGTAACAATGAGTTATTTTTATGATGCCATAAAGATGGCGAAGGAAGCATTCAAAACCAATATAAAAAAAATAGCTCTTTTTTGTACACACATTATCTTGTAGTTATCAAAGAGAGATATGAAAGGCAACTTAACTCTTTGTTATTAGTAGTTATGAGCCTTTTTTAATCTTAGTGTGTATTTAATATTAAGTTTTACAAAGAAAACTAAAATTAATAGGAGAATGTAATAAACTATTTCGACAATTATTGCACATCAGATGATACAAGATCTCCTGTGGAGATTTACGAAGATACTTCTAGTGATTTTGGGATGCTAATTGCTATTTATCAAAGAGACAAACTTAATTTAGGTATATATTTTTTCACTTTTGTTACTTGTTGAAAATTAATCATCACTTCAATTTGATTATAATGCTCATTTTGTTGCCTTACAGTTGCTTGATGGGACCAACTTAGAAAGTAATGTTCCAGAATCACAACAGTTCACAATTCGAATTTTGAGTCAATGTGTAAATGTAACAGGGTGTGAAAGGAATTAGAACGTACTTAAAGTCATCCATTTTAAGAAAAAGAATAAATTGGAGCCCAAAATATTGAACGAATTGGTTTTTATTTGATAAATGTTAAAGCTTTGAAAATTTTATATTATTATTATCATTAAATTAAATATAATTTCTGGTAATTTTTTAATAATTTAATTTAATTTGTTTATAATGACTCTTAATAAAACAAATAGTTCTATAGATCTAATTTGCCTTGACCATATTAATCTTTTGGTTGATTGATTTTTCTGAAGAATTATATTTGATAGATGAGAGTGACTTGAAAGATGATTTATTATGAGAAAGTATTGATATGTGCTTTGGTGCAATTAATTTTGAATGTTAATAATGATAAGGCTCATCTTTATGATGACAATATTGTATCAAATCTGAATTAAAAAGTCAATGTGATTTGAGTAAATATTCGATTGAATTAGTTCTAAGTTTTCATTTCTTCTTTTTTTCTAATTTCACTTATATTTGATATTATATATATATATATAGTTCTAAGTTTTCATTTCTTCATTTTTCTAATTTTACTTATATTTAATCATATGAACACACACACACACACACACATATATATAAGGCGGAATCAAATCTTATAAGCCTTGTGAGTGCAGAATGGTTATCACTGCGATTCGAACACAAGACGTGGTGGTTACCTAGAAGCTCTGATACCACTGTTCTACTCAAAACTTGAGTTGAAGGTAAGGCGGAATCAAATCTTATAAGCTATATATATATATTTAAGTTTCACTTTTAATTGGTTAGTTTCTCAGCATGAATTCTTATTATAAATTGTAATAATTAAAGAGTCATAGATATTTATTATTTAAATTTTTGATATAATTATTATTTTAAATACTTTATATTGTTTTTAATTTTATATTTGTATAATAATTAAATGATCTTTTTATATTAATTGCGATTATTATTTAGATGTAAAACATATGAAAAATAAGACTAACAAAAATAAATAGATTCTTGTTATTTTAAATTTCTATTACTATAATTTTAGAGATAAGATTATTATAAAATTATAACATATACAATATAATATAAAATATTTTATAAATTTAAAAATTACAATCTATACTACCGTACCATATTCATGACATTTATCCTAACCAGGTGCAAACCCTCAAATCATAGCAAACGGCCCAAGCCAGATTGCAATTTTTTCCACCAGCAGCAGGAGCTTCCCCACTTCTTCTGTACCAAAGGAGCTTGTAAATGGCGAAGTCTCTGCTATGGCGTCCTTACATCCTCTCCTCCACCCGCACCCACCTCCTCCCCCGGCAACCTCTCCCGTCGCCGGCTTTTGTGCAACAGCAAGCGATTTCAGCGTCTTCGCTCCATTCCTCCAACAAATCAAAGTCAAACTCTCTTTTTCGGCCTAATAGTAATGCATCCAACAGAGCCAATCGCCAAGTGAATAGCAGTTGTGGGAATAGAAAGCTGCCTAATCCCGTGTTTGGTGAAGTAGGCCATCGCCGGTTTATCACACGAGCCACGGACGTTAACGATGCTGGCTTTATTGACTCACCTCTCATGCAGTCCATGGAGAAGAAGGTACTTTTAAGTTTTAAGCTTTTTCACTTTCTTTGTTGACAATTTATTCAACTAATAAGTAGTCCAAAAGTATTATTTAACTTTTTAATCTCAATCCTTTTTGTAAATCTATTAAGCTACGTTTATCGTAATGTAGGTAACAAAAATTGGTTACTTATGGAAAAGAGTTGTCTCTACGTCGGAATTCTTATAGCCTGCAATTAGATTGCTTTGGATATTGTCAAATTTGAAATAAAGTTTTGTGGTATTGAATTTACTTTTTTGTGAGGAATGTTTGTACTATTGAAATAATTACCATTTTTCATATTATTGAGGTTTGCAAAACTGAAAATGCTGTAAAGCTATGCATTTCTTTTGCAGTTTTGGAGAAAAGAAGATTTTAGTTTTTTTAGCATTTTGAGACATGGAACGGAAGGTTTGAGCACTGTGAAGACTATGCATCTGAAGTCTATTTAAAATTTGGAATCTTTAAAACTTGACTGTTCAATATGGTTGCTGATGATTCTTAAATTGGGCAATATGAACTCATGCAATTTCTTGTTTTGGTGGGAAATATCCAAAAATCTTAAATCTTTTTCATCAGTGAACATGCCCTTGCAATAGGTGATTAGTTAATGTCCTCTTACCAAGTTGCTAAATCTGTTCACACAATGCGGTATTTAATCGTACCTAACCCCGAAGTTCTTTGCAATATAGTTTTACTGTAGTTAAACGAGATACTCGAACTTTATTTGCGATTCTAATATGATCCAACTTTGATTTGATCCATTAAAATTTCAATTCTTGATAGTCCAACTTATGTCTATGAATTGGGTGCATCTTAGCAATGTGTATGTTGCCAGTTATCGAACTTATGTTCCAAATTTAGTGAGAATCAAATTTAGGCACACCACACAATGCATTTTAAAAAATTTAAAAGTTGGACCAATTTGTATAAAATTCAAATGTTTGAATTTTAATTGATCAAATTTAAAGTTGAAGGACCTAATCAACCTTTCGTATAAAGTTTAGGGATGAGTTTGATACCTTTTGCCTTGAAAAACAAGATAGTTGCACCTAAAAACTTTGAGCTTCATTTGGTAGTGTTGTGCCTAGTAGCAAAGTGATTTGAGGAAGGAGCCATGTCTAAATTCTTGATTTGTCAGAACTTTCTATATTTTATTGATTATGTTCAATCATAGTTTCACAAGATTCTCAATATGGAGTCATGAAAAAATTACTCCTTTGACAACAACCTTTAACGCAATTGCCATATTATTGTTGAGTGTTGCTCCAATTCTTTGTAGTATTAAGGTTTGTAAATGCTCCAATATGCTTAAGTTCTGGAAACATGTCTTTTGATGATAATTTTTTCCTTAGTGAAATCTAATTATATGCTTAGTTTTCTCAATTTTTTTTGCTTCTGATTTGTTTAGTGACTTGATATTTGAATTGGTGTCTTTATATGTTACATTTCAAAACTCATTTTATTAGACTTAATTATGCTATTTATTGTAACAGATTAAGGAACACCTAAATGCAGATTCTGTGATTGTAAAAGATGCATATGGGGATGGTCGGCATGTGAGGTAATTTTATTTTCATTGTTATGTCATGTTAAATCATAAAAACTTGTTTAGTTTCATCGTCTTGTTTTTTGTTTTATTTTATTAACATAATTAGTACCAGATGATGTGGACATATTCCCCACAAAATCTGGACATAATTATACAAATGACCTTTTTCTTCCCATAGTTATAGTTTGGTCTGTGGGGGCGTTGGAACAAATTTCCTTGACTTCCAGACGTTTTTAATTACTCTTGAAAAAGGTAGTGTTGGAGTGCTTGAATTTATTGCCATGGACATAAAAGCAAGAGGAATGTTTGTACGTTGAGCTACAAAAGGGTAAATTTGAAATTGCTGAAGCTCCTTTTGGTGCTCAAATGACAAAAATAAGCAAAAAAAGATGGAGAATTTGTGTCATGAAGCAGGTGCAATTGCTTCAACAAGCTCTTTTCTTACTCACAACAAGCATAACTCTAATCATTGTGGAGATTATATTGGTCTTGCTATTAGTAGTTCCTTAGACACGTGTGTAACTATAAAGGTGCCTATGACTATTAAACTAGTTAAGCAAGCATTTTTGGAAGATAATTGTATAGTTGTAGGCCTCCAAAGCACAAGAGTGACTCAAATTGAGGAAGTTGTGATAAAATATGGTCTTGAACTCAATAACTTTATTTTTGGACCTTGATTTATGTTGCTGGAATTTCTAGAAAAGAACTACCCTTTGCCTTAAAACTTGAACTCCCTGAAGAGGAAAGTGTAAAGGGACTTCAGTGGAAGAGGCACTTACCTACACTAGGTGTTTTACAAAAAGAGAGTCATGCAAAAGAGCTTAAAGTATATAGAAGAAATAAAAGAGAAAAAATTAGTCAACTGCAAGCCGTAATTTGGCGGGATGAGGATTAGGAGTTGAGTTGACATCAAATATAAGAGCTGAAATATAGATTATATTAGGATTCATTATTAGATAAGTAGTAGTAGTAAGTTAAATATATTATTCTATTTTAGATAAGTCATCTTAGTTGTTTAGGACATTATAGAATTTTTATTAGAATATGATTTAAATTTTTTAGGAACTCTTTCATACTACAATAATGGTTCTAAAAACTTGTCTATAAATATGTCTGTGCTCAGTCCTTTAATGACATGCAATATGAAATAATTTTACAAACTTGAGTTTTCAACTAGAAGTTGTGATGCTTTCTTCTAAAAGTGATTTTTAGATCCTATGAGTGATTCCTAGTTTCCTATCATCCTCTGTTTGTGTTTTTCACAGAATTCCAACCATATTAAACCCTAAAATTCTAAGCCCAATTTTCAAGTAATCAAACCGTGAAACCCAATTATACCAAACTGAAATCAGTATTCCTAGCGTAAATTTAGCCCTGAAATTTGATATTCTAACAACCTAATATCAATCATATGTCCTAATTTTTTTATATTTAGCTACTAGTTAATACTTCTATTTGTTCTACATCAGAGAGAGAGAGGAAAATTGCAATATATGTACCATCTCTAGCTATTATGTTCAATGCTTTTCTTTTTCAGAAGTTAAAAAGAATTATATTAAAAAAGAGGCTTCCATATAGGAGGATTGTCTATATGGTTGACAATATTATGCTTTTGCCACAAAGTCAAAAGCTTAAAGTTTCCATGACCAAAAACTTGCCCAAGATCATAAACCAAATAATATTGAAGTAGACAAAATTTGTAGAAGCTCCCCATACTTTTGCAGTTAGACATTCCATCTTAGAGCACTAGTTGGCTTCATTTTCTTGCTTAACCCATTTGCCATATTGATGTCCTTGATCCATAGTAGAGCACAGTAAGTGAGTTTAGAAGCTGTTTTCAATAAATGCTTGAAAATTCTGTTGTTCTTTTCTCGCCGAATTGCTGTAAGTTTGATGTAGGTTGTGTCTCTAGAGCTGTGAAGAGCTATAGACATGGCCCGTTTGACCGTTGAAGTCCAGGTTTTGACAGTCCAAGGTAAGTTGTTATGGTTTAACATAGAGGTCTAAATACAGGAAGTATAAGGACATTCAAAATTCTACAATTAGGTGACAGAAGGATAAAGCTGAAGACGTGGAAATAAATAGTATGTTATCTATTGTCTATGGTATGTTTGTGATTGCTAGCCAAAGAATGAAACTGGCTTTAAGAAGACAGTTTGCAAACCAAACAAGTCCCCACCATTCTTGTCTAGTTTGGGAGGCTTTCAAGAGGATTAAGTATGATCTATTTGTGAATACCAAAGAGAAATGATAACTCCAAAAAGGGAGATCCTCCTTTGGTCGATTAGGAGGGTAAGTTATCTCTGATTATGGTCAGGTTCGAGAGTGTTGAGGGGCCAATTTCAAGAATTGTTTAAAATAGTCATTTTCTCTCCACCAATAGGTCCCAATCCTTCTGTGGTTGATCTGAGTGACATGAAACTATGCAAAGGTGATGCCATTTATCGTACCAAAATGATGCCTTCTTTATATTGCTTATTTTATATTGCTTCTTGCACATTCCCTCATTTTCAAGATTTGCTTCAAGGTCCAAGTGACTCAGGCCCAGTTAAATTCCCCAACCACTTAGCCTGTGGATTGGTCTTCATGGTACTTTTTATTGGACTGATCTTGGCTACATGCTCCTACATCAAAATCTAATATGAAATCCTTCTGATGAGCACAATAATCATTCCTCTATATATTGGTATCAGGACTTCTGCTTTGATGTGGCTGAAATCCTGTTGATTTTACAGCTGTAACTATTTAGTTTTTACTCGATACACATAATGAACTCTATATTTAGCATTAAATTTAGAGATTATTTAGTTCTAAGGTTTATGCTTTCTGTCTCCTATAAGTAGCTCTATTATGTAGTTTTAAGCACATGTTGAATAATAGAATCGTACATTTTAGCTTATATGGTATCATAGCAAGGGCTTAGCTTCTGACTCTACAAAGAAAAACTTTAGTTGTCCTTTGTTATGTTAATACCTGGGGCTGTTTTATCGTCAAATACCTTTGAAAATCATTTCTCCAGCACTGGTTCTCATATAGTTCAAATCACCAGCATCAAACTTAATGTTGATAATTTCATTCACTGGTCTCAGTTAATCCAAATGTATCTGTGTGGTTGAGGGCAGTTGGATACTTGACAGGAGAAAAGAAGGCACCAAAAATGGAAGACCCTACATTTGCTATTGGGGATGCTGAAAACTCCATTGTCATTACATGGCTGACAAATTCCATGAAAGAGGATATCAGCTTCAACTATATTTCTTATCCAACACCCAAAGACTTATAGGAAATCAGTCCCAAATCTATGAATTGACAATTGAACTAGGTGAAATCCATCGAGGAGAGGACAATGTCACCAAGTACCTTAATTAAAACGGTTTTGGCAAGATTTAGACTCACTGTTTTTGTTCATATATCTATTCAATTTAGATCTAAACTTGATCCTAGAGTTGATAAGTGTGTTTCATTGTATATGCTCCGAATAAAAAAGGAAGAAATCTTGCAATAAATATATTTGTAAATTTGTTAACACATTTTTTTATGATAAAAGTACAAAAATGATATTACCGGAGATAACACTTCAAAGCAGGCTTACTTTGTTAGTTAGAGGAATAACTGCTAACAACGTGAGGAGGCAGTGGGCATTGAACTAACCAGACGAATGTAGCTGACTTCTGGGAACCACTATACTGTTATCTGGATATTTTGTATTACACTAGATCTTTTGTACTTTTTGATTGTATATTTTATTAATGAAATCACTTACTTTTCGGGGAAGAAAACAATTCACCTTCGATTATATCTTCCAAAGGAGAATCAACACTCAAATTATCTTCCAAAGGAAGGTAAGCATGATATATGTCTTATTGAAGTTGTGAATAAAGCCCTTCATGCTAAGTGACTATGGATGTTATTCAATGACATTCATTATGGGTCAATAGGTATACCATACTAAACTACAATGAGCTTGTTAAGTATCCATATCTCTTATTTGTTCTTATCCATAGTTGAAGATTCAAGGACAAATCTTTTTGACGAGTGGGCAATGATACAAGCACAACTATCCAATCAAGAGATTTGTTACATGTACCTATTACATCAACTACAAGAGCCAAAGTTAGAGAAGATTTGGAGGCATAAGCCTGTGAAATCAGGACTAATTTTGTTAGTTTAGGATTATTCAGTAGTTTGCTTTTTGTTTGTGTAATCGGGCTATACTTAATTATTAAGCTCAAAATGTGTTTAATATTGTTTATTACTTATTTACTAGTTTCCTAATTGAAGTAATTCTGGTAGGTAGAGTCCTGATTGAATTAGCATGTTAGTTTTCTATTTAAGTACTACTAGTCGTTATTTTTTCAATTAAAATAAGAATCATATATAACCCTACATAAAGGGGTATGAATTTCATCAGTATGATACGAAGTTTTCTGTTTTGCTTGGTTTGCTCTCATCATTTATATTCAGAATGTATCATAGATTACTTTGTGGCATTGTTTGTTCCTTATAGTCAAAAAGTAGGTCTAATTGTTTGATTTAGCTTTTGTGCTGAGATTTCAAACTTATTTTTGAATTCTCTAGAATGTGTTCTTAGGCGATTCCACATCTCTTGGGATGCTTGGGAGCTTTGTTACAGGACCTATTGGATTAATGTGAACCAATCATGCTGTAATTAGAATTGGACATAAGTGCATAGTCTTTAAAACAGTCAATAACGTGATGTCATTTCTGACCTTAGAAATAGACCAGTCAGTAATAACAGAGAGGCACATTTATTTGATTAGGAAACTACAGTCAATTACTACCGTCATGGAATTCAACTCTTTTGAGTTCAGGAGAGGTTCATTAATTTGATCAGTTATTTCAATAATGTAGTTTAATTACCAATCCATGAGACACATTAGACTAGATATATACAGGACATATCAATAGTGTTAAGAGAAATCTTATATGCATACAACTTCTCTATCATGATAATATCCAGTTTTTCCAGTACCCTAAATTTTCAATGTGTGCAAAGGTAGAATTTTGTGGAAGGGCCAAACCAGATCAATTTAGTTCAGTTGGGATTTCCTAATTCAAGTTCACTTGTTGCTTGATATATTTACTCAAGTTAGTTTGGACCTTAGAGCAGGAGTTTAGTAACCATCCTTGCTCCATTTTCAGTTTCATTTTTCAGTTACCATCACTGACGAGTAAAATCTAACACAGACATTATAACCCTGGACATGGCTCATTATATTGGTAGAAGTATCTGATCATATCCAGATGGTATGCATTATGCTTCATATCATGTCATGAATTTGAACAACTGTGTTAGCTCTGATATTTGGTACCTTTTTGTGAATGACACTGAGATTGGATTCTTGTTATCTGTTTGCAGCATTGATGTAATATCATCGGCCTTTGAAGGACAATCGGCTGTGAATAGGCAAAGGATGGTATATAAAGCCATATGGGAAGAGCTTCAGACCACTGTGCATGCAGTTGACCAGATGACTACCAGAACCCCTAATGAAGCAGCGACACGGAAGTGATCAAGTATTGTTTGCAATTACAAGGAAAGACTAAACTTCTAATTTGTGTCGTCCTGTAAATGGAACAATAAGATTATTTCTTTTGCTGTAAAAGTCCTGTTGGTCACTAATCTTACTATTAAAGTTTTCATATCACGAGGAGATTACATTCAGAGTAAATTGCCTTCTTTCCACCCTTATATCGGGCAGTTAAAAAGGTCAAATAAGCTTTCTTTTCACTTTGAGCCGGTCTTATGAAATCCCCTTCAGTGTATAAACAGGGCAATTTGGACCCTGATTAGGACCAAGATGATAAAAGTGAGAAATGGTGCTGGGTTCTATAGATGTGGACTTTACACTAAAAGGATGACAGTAGAGCCTGGTTATGGTTGATTGTCGATTATGAACGGTAATAATCTAATGTCTTTGAAAATGGAACAGAATTTGGAACAAAAATTGGCGAGGGTCAACGAATGAACTGGTTGAATTTGTTTCAACTGGAATCAAACGTTTATTTATTTTTTCAAGAAAATTTTGAGATTTTGAACCAGTTGTTGCGTATGAACTCATTTTGGATCCGATTCTCAATTGATTTAGTTCGCACATATTTCAATTGGTGAAGATTGGAATACGATTGGTGTGTAGCAATACTAATAACGTTAGTAATAACTAGGCCTTGTTGAAGAATAAAATTACATGTAGACGTCTTATTTTAACAATTAGCTTAGACTATTTAGATAAAGTGTTTTTGCTGCGAGATGAATTACAAATATAAGATGATTAATAATATGATTTATCAATAAAGTTATCACTTAGATATCTAAAGAAAAGAAAAACGAAAAAGTTGTAAACTACAAAAATGAGTGCCAGACTCTAATCATAGGATTTAGGAGGTGTAAGCATCTCATTATGTTTGCTTAAACTATTGATTTATATCGTACAATCAATTAGCTAATTGTAGTTTTTATTATATAATTATCATTCTATCTCTTATGCATATTTGTTCAATCACCTAATGTATAAGATGAAATTTGTTAGATAAATGTATATTATAAATAAAATTATAATAAGATCATAATTATAAGATTTATATTGTATTTACGTATTATTATTAAATTGTTAGCTATTATTTTATTAAGATTAAATATTAATTGTAACGAACTCTTTGAGCCCTTTTGTATTAGTCTATACTTAGAAATGCTATACATAGTTGTATATGAGTTCAAAGATGTATTTAATTCCTTTGGAGATATATGTAATGAATTATACCGTTATATACCCTTACATAAACTTAGAGTTTTTCGGTATGCAAAATCTTATAGATTTTCGACATATAAGTTTCTAAGTGTGTAAAACTGAGTCCATTTGATGGATATGATTATGGCGGCTAAGTTAAATGTTTTCTAACGCGTTAGAGGTGATTAGACAAGATTTATAGACTTATTGAACACTTAGAAAGCTTAATTGGAAAAATTGATATACCTAAGGGCTTAACTGCAAATTGTTAAAAGTTAAAGGACTTAAACATAAAATTTCAATTCTTGGAGGACCAATATATAATTTTATAAAGTTAAATGGCTTAGTTATTATTTCCAAAAGTCCAAGGACCAAAATAAAAATAAAAGTTTTAGAGATTCCTAAACTTTGGGCTTAATTGCAAATTTAGGAAAGTTTAGAGGGTAAAACGATAATTTCATACAACCTAAGGGCAAAATAGTAAATTCACCATATTTGGTCAAAGAAGAGTCAAATTCTAGACCCTTCTTCATGGTGTGGCCGTGCAACCCATTATTTGGACATTAAAACA
>JANZLD010000006.1:33551969-33570104 GCA_026413575.1 Erythroxylum carthagenense | reverse complement strand
CATGTTAGGAGCATGAATTGTTATGGTAAAGTATTGAAAATGAGACTTGAAAGTCATGCACATTAGGTGTTTGATAAGATGCCTAAGTGAATTTGGCTTAGGATTTAAGGATTTTGATGGTGTACATTGGAAAGAAACTTTCATGTTTACTTAGAGTAAACTTGAAATGTTGCCTAGATTGATGAATAAAGGCCTAATATGCTTGGACGAAAAATGTGCTTACTTATGTCATGAAATGAGTAAGTTTGAATTAAAGGCATAAAATGCCTTAGAAAATGCAAAAAAAAGAAGCTAATATGATGGTGTATAAAGTATGAAATTTATGTTTAAGTGGTATTCTCATCGTATATATTTTTTATATGTATAAAGGCTTGGGAGCTGTGAATCAAGGAGTTTGTACCGAGGGTTGTTGAAGTTAAGAGAGTGTATACCTTCTTTTGAGGTGAGTAAGGAAGACCATAATTCCCAAATAGGATTAGAACATCCTAAAACAAGTGTGATGACTTGTTTGTGAATTTTGAATCTGGCAACATATGGTAGAATTGAATTTCAAATAAATGCTAATAAGCATGTGTTTTTTATAAATGGAATTGTTTTGAAACAACTATGCATTTAGAGTTCAAAAGATGGATTTTATTTTATGAGAAAATGTTTGAAATTTACATATACATAATCGAGTCATATTTTAGTTCTCTTTTGTCTTAAAGCCATGATAAGGTTTTATTTTATCGGTTGGACCGATAAATAAAGATATGATGCCTTACTTGATTTTTGATACTTAAATGTTGTATATAATTTTTGTGATTGGTGGGGAAACGATCTGATTATGACTAAGCGACCCCCGTACCCTTGACGCTGGTACATTAAAGTTGAGTCGCCGTATCGACACCTTTCTACATGACTCGCAAGTGATTTCACACCTAGGGTTTGGACACTGACGAGGTCATCATCTAGGGTCATGACGCTCTTGTCGACTGTAGTCCGGACTCACCACGGATGAAAGTCGAGCCAACACCGAGTATCGATGGGTGTGCACATTAGTTTGGCCGACTAATGGTGTCACATATGATTGTTTTGGCTTATCCTAATATTAGTTTTCCTATCGAGATTTGATTGATACATATGATGTTTTTACGCTTTTATGTACTGGAACTAGGACCTATGTTTACCAGATGAGTGAGTTAATAGGCTAGACCTATGGTTCCTAACCAGTATACATTGAGTTATAGGCTGGGCCTATGTGTTTTCTATGTGATATATATTCACTTCATAAATTATCTACACTGCCTTGGAATGAATCAATTCTATTTGTGATATATGATTTTCTTGCTCACTAAGTACCCAGTGTACTCACCCACTCTGCTTTCCAACCATGCAGGTTAATTTAGTGAGCTTGAAGCTCTTTGAGGATCGTGCAGCTTTTTTGATATTTTCAGGGTATTTCCGCACATGGGTAGTCTCCTATTTTGTACTTTTATTGTCTAGTGGCTTATGGACTGTGTTTATGTAAATACACTTTATCATTTTGTGAGTTAACTTTTGATTGCCTTGGGTTTTGTAAAAGATTTATATATGAACTATTGATACTGTTGTTGTGATTGTCTTGAGTTGAGATTGCCTGGAGTTGAGATTACCTTGAGTGGACTAGAGAGTCCTGAAGTTGTGGTTGGATGTGCATATAGAAGTGTGTTTGAAATCGTTTGCAGGTTTTAGGATTTTTAAAATACAGTCGTTATATTGCCCAAAATTTTTCCAAAAAAAAAGAAAAAAAAGATACTTGGTTAGCCTTGCATATTCAGATTAAGGATACTGCGAGTGTCCTTAGCCTGAGTATGCAGCGGTTGTCATAGGCCCGATGTGTTACTGGATCGTGACATAGTAATTTGCATTTTGTCTGATTCCACATATTTGCTTCCTAATAGATACTATCTTACTAGCAGGGAAATACTTTTCAAGAAAGGATTTATGAATTCAACCTATGCATTAATGAATCTAGGTGGCAAATAATTTAACCAATCTTTAGTAAAATTATGCAATAAATATGGAAAAGCACGTCCTTGTTCTTCCTTAATTCCTCATAGTTGAACACACAACCATACATTCTTTTAACTGTTGTGAGGTCTCCACCTACACGACTTTAAAATTTAGGCAATAAATTTAATAAGCCTAAATTAAATGTTAAAGGTCTTTCTAAGATTGGAAAGATAATACATAAAGGTTAGTCTTCCAAGTTTAGTTCAGATAGTTGCAACCATCTCTTGCTTTTCATATAAATATGATTGAAAGGATGAAGCTAATGACTCTTCAAATTCAACACTTCAAGTGTGCTCTCTATCTACTTGAATCCTAGCAAACTTTTTTATCTTGATCAAGTTTCACCCTAATAACTTTCCCATCTCTTAATTTCATACAACTTATTAATCATCACCAAAACTTCTCTCTTCTTTTGCACCTAAAATCAAAGACAAAAGAATGATTAGTTAAATTTTAAAAATGAACAATAAAAGGAAAACTCTTCCTAGTAATGTGCTAAAATTTGATACATGTCATTCAACATATGCAAATTAAAACCTTATTTAATTATTGAAGTTATTAACTAGATTTAGTATAGGATAAATAAGGGTTGATCCCACAAGAAGATTACAATCAATAACATACAATGTTATAAGTTCATTTTAGATAACCAAAATTGAATCGAATATAGAATATTCTTCAACTAAAACATAAAATATATCTATGATCAAGACTATCATTGTGTTATTAAATTGGGGTAGCTTTTAAAGAATCAAGAAACATCACAAGAAAATTAATTTAGATAATAAGACGTGCATTAAACATCAATACAAATGACTGAATTATAAAGTTTTAAATTCAAGTTTACAAAACAAGATTTTGAACTTTATTTCATTGCAAATTTATTCCTTGATTAATCTTTATGCTTAAAGTGATTAGACTCTAACAATTTCGACATATTTAAGAAAGAAATTTAGCTTTATTTCACACAAATGTTACACTGATCAATTCAGATTTACCTGTTCTATCTTTTTAGTTTGAAAAATGACCTTATAGTGTCAAAATTCGAGGAAACTAGCTTATGACACATTTTGTAGACAATAAAATTTAATATTCAAGTGTTTGAAATTTATTTGTCAACATTTAGGTTATGATCACCTTAATCTCCAAGACATATCATGTCGAAAATTCAACTGTGCAATCAAATTGTACAGGTTTGAAATTTCAACCTAGAAAACCTATTTTCATTCTTCTCCCATGAACTTTTAATCATCTCCTTTCAACCATTCAGCCTTAAGCCAAGCAATTTTGCAATTTTAGATTAGCCAATAGAAATAAAAAAAACTCTTTCACAAATTTGCATTTTTTGGAAACCTGTTTTTATACCTTTTATGAAATCACATTCAAAGATGCACTTCTAGCTCTTGTTACTTATCAAAAATAGATTTAAATTGTCACATAGACATAAGTAGGTGTAGTTCAAGTGGTAGACAAAATTATAATTAAATAAATGGAGGAACAAAAATTGAGCTACAGAATTGGCGACACTTTATGCATAATTCATCTTACTTGCATAACTAACTATTTCTATTGTGTTTTTAAGCATGAAATCATGATCTAATTGTTGGAAAATTAGGTCAAGATCCAATCCCAACTGTAGCAAAATAACCAAACTTTTTAGTACTTTGATTTCCCAAATATCAAAATCACTTTAATTCTATAGAACGATTAATAATTAAATCATAATAAATCATTAATCTTAATTTGTACCTTATTATAAAGCTTGATCGTAGTTATGTCGTATCCCTTGAATCGTTTATGAAACTGATCCATCTCGACCACCGTAGTTGCACAATTGTCCGACCTCTAACAGTATCTATACAATAGGTTTAGAGAACTCTATAACTCTTATAGAGAGTGTTAAGTAAGAAGTGCTAGCTCCATTACAGCTTAAGCCTATTTAAAAAGGTTTTGAACATTTTAGTAATTTAATTGAAATTAAATTCTAATTTCAATTAACTTTAATTATACTTACAAATAATTAAAATTAAGTTCCAATTATGCCTAAATAAGATCTACTATCTTATATTGATCTTTATTTATTAAATATCTCATATTTAATCACAAAATTTCTTTAACTTTACATCCTAGTCAAACTTGATTAAAATATCTTTACTCTCTTCAATTTATTCTTTATGTGAGACCTATCAGGTTCCTAAATATGTTAGCAATGATTATAAATTCATAATTAGAATTATATAAATTAAAACTCCTTTTAATTTATCTTTAATTCTCTAATTAAACAATTTATAATCATATATTAAGATTGACATCTAGTAACATATCAGGACCACCCGAATATTTAGGAATCTCTAAGTAGTTTTGACTAACCTTTTTGTTCATGATTTTTTATATAATTCAATTCTTTCGTCATACAATGTTTTGATTAGATATAGAGCATAAAGTTAATGTATACTATATTTTGAGTCTAATCATATTAGTTCGCCATCATTAGCTATCGATTCAATTAATGAAATTTGTGAACTATTTATAAAATGTCATTCTACCTTGGTCAAGGATTTCTTGGATCAATATTAATAAAAAACAACAGAACATTCTCCCTAATTACTTAAGAGTGATAAATCATATCTTAATCACTCAACTACCACTATATAGTGTATGCTACATCCAATGACTACGGACTAAATGAGCTATGATCAAAATATGTCATAAGCAGTATCAAAACATAGCAATCCCTATACAAGATAACTTTAGAGACTTTAAGTCAAAAGATCGTTTACACAATCATCATAATGAGAATTTTCATAGACATATAAGTAATGTTCCAAATGGATTTCTCATTTTGGGTCAGTTTAGTGAACTTTTTCCCTAAAAAGCACTCACATTTTTGTTTAAGTATCTCCATGATTTAGTCTATGACATCGACTGCTTCCTTTATAAGAAAAAATATAACGTGTGCTAGCGTTTTTACATTCAATTAATGTTCAGCCTTAATAAAACAACGATTGGGAACAATTTATGCATAATACATAAGTGTAATATGAATCTCATAATTATAATCTCATTATAATTTCATTTGTAATGTATAATTATCCCATGGACTTTATCGTATACATCTAAACATGTACAAGATAAAGAATGCCTTTACATAATTGTCACTAAACTACAACCAAACTGATTGGCTATAGGATATAAACCAATAATCTCCTACTGGCACTAAACTAATTGTTTAAATATCTTATACTATATCACCCTATGATGATTATGCTACTATTGGGATAGTAGCTTAATGAGAGAATTCTACAAGATTCTTTATAATGAGTACTTATTTAAATTATACAACTTTCATCTTAATTATCATTAAAATTAAGAAAAATTTCCTAAATACATCATTGGATCTTTAATAAGACCTTAGCTCCTTTTACATACCTAATGGATCTAATGTTCTGTAGTATATTACTATCTTGAACAATGTAAGGAATTGTATCGAATTCACTAAAGAACTTATTGATCCAATAAATCATTTCCATTAAATGAAAAATATATTATGGCTTAATTAGAAACTATTGTTATATTGGAACCTTTCCAATTTTAAAATTATATGGTTCTAAGTAAAATAAACCTTAATTAGGATTATTCTAAAGTAAATATCCTTACCTCCTTGAACTCAAATATGAACTTATACATAGAATAATGGATATCATGAATACTTCATAAGTATTTGATATCTAAAATACTAAACATCTTTAATACAATATCTATAAGCTTAGACTTAGAATAGGTGAACAACTTCCAATCTATCTTTGTAGATCTAATCCCTAGAATTAAGTTATTACCTTTTCATATCTAATAAGAGTTGTTCTTAGACAATTATGTTTTCAACAGTTGAAAATTAGAATTATTTTTATCTGTGAGCAATATTTCTCTATAAACTCCCACTAAAGAGAACAACTATACTCACACTAACCTCTTGTAGACATGATAAATTCACAATCATCCTAAAACAAACTATTTGAATTCATCATGAAAATGAATCTTTCAATGTGTCATAGCCTTTTAACTATACATCAAATGTATCATTGAAGGCACTAGTTCTAGTTGGATGTATTTTTATGAGATATGAACTTTTCAAATTTCATCTTACTCTCACTACTTATCTTAAGAACTATTCTTCTATAAGTATTCATTAAAACAAATATTTTATTCAATTGATTTGTAAGATTATATCCAACCTTTTGGATATCTCATAACCTTCTATTATCCAATTTATTTCTAAACTTAATGGATAATGTATGCTTTAACCAAGCGTCACATCCTTGAATAATTAATTTGGACTCTTTCAAAGACTTAACATTTCATATCTAATATGAAATATTACTAATTGGATTAATTAGAACTATTGAAGGTAATTCATTGTAATAGGTATAGCTATAGAAGAAATAATACTTCAACATACAATATCTCATATTGTATTTTCCTCCTTACATAAATCTATATTATTATAAAATTTTATTGTGAAGGTATTTACTAGAGAATCTTATTCCTTATAGATAAATGAAAATTTAAAACTCACCACAACGATCTCATCACAGTGCTTTAGCATTCTCAATGCTTAATTTCTACTTAGATTTAGAATATTTGGACTTTTCAAAATTTTAAATCATTATTTTATTATATATATATATATATATGAATATATCACATAAATTCATTCGTAATCTAATGAAATATAAGTATTATCCTATGAATTGTTATTACATTCAATACATCATATATATAATTTAAACAATTCAATACCATTATCATCCTTTCACAAAATGTTAATTTGGTTATTCTTCAACTTGACAAGTTTCAAAAGTTTCATACGAATCAGAATCAAAAGGAGGCACATATCCTCATATGTAAATTTAAAATTCTCGTTATGTTGATTTAACCATCATGGCAAAAAAATATAGTCTCGGTTATACAACTTTGCATTCTTGTTATTTATGTTAAGCACAAGTTTCCTTTGATCTAACACATATAAACTATTTGTATAAAATTGGATCAACTACTTTTACTTAACAATATATTTCTTATCATGCATTGAACAATATAATAATGTTGAATCTAAATTCAGTATCAAATACTCATAAGCATGAACGAGAAATATATATGATCTCTATCATATCTCTTACAGGCAAGAAAATTCATGCACTCATTTTTCTTATTATGACAACTATTATCATATTATAGCAAATGCCTTTAATTGATGTCCATGTTTATTCTTTTAGTAGGCTAAATTAAGTGAAACAATTTCATTAAGGTAATATACCTTTCAACTTTACTTTATGTAACCTCTTGCACTTGCGATTATGATTTTAACACACATCTTACATATTGTCATCCAAGTTTATGAGATTAGTCAACTCAAAATATCAATATATTTTTTCATCTATATGATTTTGATATATCTCTACAACTTTATCACCGAATCATCAATAGGAATTACATAATAGGCATACAATTTTCTATCTAACTTTGAGTACTCTTCTCAAATATATCCTATGTCCAAGAAATTTGATTCACTAACTTAGTATCAACTATACTAAACAAGGTAAATTCCACTAAGAACATAATATAAATGTTAAAAAAAGCAAGTAACTAATTATATGTCATGACTTCCAATTGAGATTAGGACTTTAACCATATATTTGATTACTCCCACTATTTTATTCAAAGTAATGACTTTAATAATGTATTTGGTTACTTCTACTATTTTATTTGAAATAATGACCCTCACAACTATTTAAAAAGATTACTTTAATCTTTCTTGTGGGCTAGGATTTCATTCAAATATAGTTGAACTAGAGTTTGCTTAACAAACCAATTAAACTTAAATTAGGTAGATAATAAATTTATCGATCACATATCATATGACTTCTAGATTCGTTAGGTGACAACTCTTGTTAAAACATATCTTATATGTTATTCCTAACCCTACCTCTAAATTCATATGATCATGAGTTTGTTTATCCAAATAACACAAGTTTAGTTAAATAGACCCAACTATCATAACACTAAACATATTCGAGCTGCATTAACCTTGAGTTTACTGAACAAGCATAACAATAAACAAAACTATGGTGTATTCTTATAACAATTGAAGTCAATAATCATGTTCTCAACATGTACTTAATATTTTAACGAGGGATTTAATTTTTTGTCTCATCAAATACAAAATTGCATGTAAAATATCACACATATAAAATATACAATTTAACATGCATACAATGTATATATATTATGCATAAAACATCAAGTTTTGTTTGATTCTTGTTATTGATCTTCATAATCTAAAATAATAATTTAAACTATTTGAAAAAATTAAATTAGATTATACTCATTGATTCTTAAATATATTAAATTCCTATTTCAAATAGAAATTTAATTTGATTTGAAAATAATTTTCAAATCTATTTGGAAACTATTTCTAATTATCTTCACTCCTTTAATAAAATTTACTCGAATATAATTTTCAATAAATTATTCTTTTTACTCATTAAAATTTAGAAAATTTCCTTTTTTTCAACTATATAAGTAACATATTCTAATCCAATTAGAAACTATTTATACTCTAATTAGAAATTACTATTTCTAATCTCCTTAGAAATTATTTTTCCTTAATTAGAAAACTATTTTTAATATTAAAAGGAAACTATTTTCAAAATTAGATAAAACACTTTGAAATATTTAGAGATTAATTTCTTAATTAATTACAAAATCTTTCTTTAATGAGGTAGAAAGCTATTTAAAAAATATTAAAGAAAGTTCCTTTTTTTAATTAATAAATGAAAGCATTTTTCAAAATTTTAATGAAGAAAAATATCATTTTTAGTAAATAAAAAAACTTATTATTTATAAATAAGAAATAATTTTTAAATAAATAAAATAATAATTCTCTAAAAATCATAAATTTAACTTGCCTTAATCATCCTGCGCGTTTGCGTCTTCCAACGTCAACTAGCAATTTGCTGCAGAGGAAAGATTCCTTCATCTTGTAGTTGAAAATGCTCAAAACAATAACATTCGACAGCCCCACGCCACCGCAACTTATTCCTCCATCGCAAGCCAACACACAACTAGATTTCAGTAGCGACAAAACACTACATCCACTTATGTGAACAATTAGGCCATTCTCAGACACCACCTTATTCTCAAACCTAATTCCAGAACTCTAGAACGATTCTAGTTTTGATGGTTTTTCCAGATACTCATTATAGGTCTCGGGTGTTTAGGTTTTTAACAGATTTCTTAATAATTGTTTAAACCTTTTAGACTTTGTAAGCTTAAGGTTTTGTTTTAATTTTAGTTGTGAATTGAATTAAAGAATAATCATATCTAAGTCAAGAAAAAAGTCTAATGTTTAAAGTTTGCGATTTTTTATTCCAAAATTTTGATTAATAAAAATCAAACAATTTTAATCAAATTATAAAATTAACAATTGCTAAGATACTACTGTTGGAAAATCGTGATGGGATTCGATCCCAACCATAATAGAATAATTACAATTTTTTTTCATATTTTGATTTCCTAAACTAAGATTACTTTAATTCTATGAAGTTATTAACAATTCAATCATGATAAAGCATAAATCTTAATTTGTACTTTATTCTAAAGCTTGATCATATTTTTGTCGTATCCCTAGAACTGTTTCTAAAACTGATCCATCTCAACCACCGTAGTTGCAGAACTATCTGGCCTCTAACGGTATCCATAAAATAAGTTTAAAGAACTTTGTAACTCTAACAGATAGAGTTAAGTAAAAAGTGTTAGCTCTATTAGAGCTTAAGCCTATTTGTAACAAGTTTTAAACATTTTAGTAATTTAATTGAAATTAAATTATAATTATAATTAAATACCAAATTTGTCTAAATACGATCCAATATCTTATATTGATATTGATTTATTAAATATCTCATATTTAATCACAAAATTTCTTAAACATTACAATCAAATCCAACTTGATTAAAATATCTTTGCTCTTTTCAACTCATTCTTTATTTGAGACACATTAGGTTTCCAAATATGTTGGCAATAATTATGAATTATAATTCTAATTCATAATTAGACTTAGATAAATTAAAAATCCTTTTAATTTGTCTTTAATTCTCTAATCAAACAATTTATAATTATATATCAAGATTGGCATCTTGTAACACATCATGACCACTCAAATATTTAGGAATATCATAGTACTTTTGACTAACCTTTACGTGCATATTTTTTTGTATAATTCAATTCTTTTATCATACAATGTTCTAATTAGATAGAAAGCATGGAATTAAGTTCTACTATATTTTGAGTCCAATCATATTAGTTCTCTGTCATTAGCTATCGATTCAATTAATGACATTTGTAATATATTTACAAACTTCATTATACCTTAGCTAAGGATTTCTAGAATTAACACTAATTAAGAACAATAGAACATTCTCCCTAATTACTTTAGGGTGATGAATCTTATCTTGATCACTCAACTATCACCATATGGTTCATGCTACATCCAATGACTATCAACTAAATGACCTATGATCAAAATAGGTCATAAGTAGTATTAAAAGGAGCAACTAGAATTCATCACAAGATATTAATAATTTGTATTGATAGTTTTATGTTTGACCTCAAGACTTGCAACAGCTCTAAAAATTAAATTAAGTGGTCAATTTAGCATCTAAATTACTTCATAAACTTAATCCTATATGATTAGATATTCACATCATAAGTAAACCTGTAAGCATTTCAAATTCTAGGCAAACTCTGAAATATTTCTACACAAACTCATTTGGGATGGTTTTGGCTTTTAACTTATAAAACTAACTTAAAGTGATTTTAAATCAAGTCTTAAAATATAACCAAACATAATTCAGTAAATAGAAAAACAATTTTATAAATTGACAGCCTTTTTAGCGCAAGAGAAAATTTCAATGCAATCAAATTCTAGTATGCATTCTTTGATGTAAAATTCAGAGCATGCCTTTTTTTTAAGGAATTATTAGTTCATGCTATTGAACAGAGATTAAAGAAGTATTTTATGGGGATAATGAACTTCATGGAGCAAAAATCTTAAACCAGTGTAGGATTCCAACATGACAGTTTCAGGTGCTTAGTGCTTTAACCTTATCTAAATCCTGTATTACAACTAATTTGTGCTTATATTCCTAATCAAACCAAATGATTTCTAGACTGTTATTCACCATAAAGGCATCATTAACCCAAGAATATTCATCCTAAATATGAAGAAAATTCCAAATCATGCAATTCCCCAATTAGAACCTAGTCATTTAACTAACTAAGATCTTAAATGGCGCTACTAATTTCGTTAAGTCTTTAATGATTACTAATCAAGTTGTTAAAGTCCTTGAAATTAATTTTAATTCTCTAAACTCTTATAGTAGTCTTATAACTAGTTCAAATCCAAGAGAACTAAAAACTAGTTTCTTAATTTCAATTAATAAAATAAAGTGAGGGTTTATGATTAATTAACTAATTAACTAAAATTAACAAGGAATCAAAACAAATTAACTGAATATAAAGTTGAGAAATTCAAGAGTTCTTAAATTCGATTCAAGGGAAAGATTTCATCCAATTTTAATATTGATCATTGGTTTAAAAGAATAACTTTCACAATTCAAGTAGTTAGTCTGAATCATATCAGGATACTTATAATAGGTCTCAAAATTTTCTAAATTAATTGGTTCAAACTAAGCATTCAAACCAAAGCTTACCATCAATTGATTGGATATGATATCATTCCATATCAATTAATTGAATGCAATAAGATTAGTAAAAAAGACTAGACCCTAAATTAAATACTTAAAATAGCTACAACTATTCAATTTAGTTTTCTTATTCCTCATAAGTTAAATATGCAACTTCATAAATATCCTATTTGCTACTTGTACCAATCTTTCATGAAAATTATAGATCGTTGAATTTATGGATAACTATTGAATAATCAACATCAGATTAATTTTTCAGATTAATCAATATTAGTTATTTAAGAAATATAAGAACATAAAAAAAGAAATACTTGAATTAAAACATGAATATAGGTTTAGAACAAAACTCTACAAGGTTACAATTAGAGCTTTGAACCCCTTTGAATCAAAATATTTCCAACACCAAAAATAGAAGAAAATATGAAATATTGAGAGAAAACTACTAAGAAAATGAAAAGAGAATGATTGAGAAGGTGGTAGATGTATTTTTGTCTTCTTTTTCTACTCAAATCCTAGTATACTTCTATCTTGCAAAGATACCTATCTAAAACAAATCCAAATTCCTACATAATAGGGATGGAAATAAGTTTTTGAATTGAATTCTAACTCTTGAAGTGAATCTAACATTTGATCTTGCTTTATTCACCACATAATTTGTCCAATTTTTCCAAAATTCATGATTTTGATCAATAATGCTCCAATTTGATACAATATGCTCTTATCATATCCTCAAATAAAACAAATATTAAATTTTCTATTTGGGCACCAAATATAGTCAAAACAAAAGAGATAATTCTAATTAACATAACAAAACTAATAAACTAAGTTATCAAAAACAAGCAAATGAAAACTATGTATATAACTAAAGCAAAAGTAATAAAAATTACCTACTTTAAAAATAATAATAACTATTATATTTTGTGTTGCATCCTTAAAATTGTTTAACGTCTTTATGCTTGACAAGGCTTTTTCTTCTTAAACTTCTATATATTAGGGGAGCGGCACACTTAAAACTATCATCTTCTCCTAAAATAGTTTCAATCTATGTCCACTCATTTTAAAAATCTTCTTAATATATAAACTTTTTATTTCCACCACATCATGAGGAAATATGTTAGTGACAATAAATGAGCTAAGCCATCTACAATGTAACTTACCTAGCATAAGCTTTAATCAATAATTATAGAATAATGTTTTCTGTCCTATCTCAAATTGCTCCATAAGATCATATTATCATGGAACAAATTTGCTTTTTCTTTACAAATTCTCGAATTCTCGTAAGCATCTAACCTTAGTTCCTTTAGCTCTTGTAATTGCAATTTCCTTTCCTCGCTAGCTTATTCCAAATCCATGTTACAATGTTGCACCACTTAATAAGCTTTATGTTTAGTCTTTACCTGTAAATAATAAGCTTTACCAAAACAAATCAATAAGGAGACATTCCTATTGGTATTTTATAGGCCGTATGGAATGCCCAAAAAGCATCGTCTAGACTTAAACTCCAATCCTTTCGACCAAAATTCATAGTCTTTTCTGAAAACAAATTGCATCTCTCTATTTTATACTTCTGCTTGTCCACTCACTTATGGATGATATGCAGTAGCTACTTAATGATGCACTCCATAATTTTTAAACAAGATTGTCACTAATTTGATGCAAAAATGGCTTCTTTTATCACTAAAAATGGCTAGTATAACTCTAAATGTATTTAAAATATCAGACTTTATAAACCTATAATGATTAGAGATTCATTAGCGTAGTGGATTTTGTTACCACCAACTTCAAAACATGAACAACAACTGAAAGTATATAAGAGAAACCACAAGATGTAGGAAAAGGGCCCATAAAATTAATACCTCAATAAAATATCTCAACTATAAGAACTAGGCTTTGAGGCATTTCATTTCTATGAGATAACGTGCCTATCTTTTGGCATATGTCACAACTTTTATAAAACATATAAGCATCTCTAAACAAACTCTCCTAATCGGATCCACTGTCCAAATCTTTTCTAGTAATTCATTTAGGACCAAAGTGACCAATACATGCATAAATTGAGACAAAAAACTAAGACACAATGACGTTCATTCTTTAACACACATCGCCTCATAATTTTATTGGAGTAGAACTTCCATAAGTATGGTTCATCCCAAACATAATATTTTGTCTCATTTTTTGTCTTTTCCTTCCTAGACTTACTAATGTAATTAGGTAAAATTCTAGTATCTAAATAATCAATAAGGTTAGCATACTATGGAACCATAACTTTCATTTGGAACAATTGATGGTTAGGAAAAGTTTTAGAAATAGGTAAAATATCTTTATCTCTTATTAACCTAATTAGATGGTTGCTACTAAATTTTCTACTCCTTTTCGATCCCCTATTGTTAAACTAAACTCTTAAAGTAGAAAAATCCATCGAATCAACCTCGATTTGGGCTCCTTCTTTGCCAAAAGAAATTTCAATACTGCATGGTTAAAATACACAATAACTTTTGAGATAAGAAAATAAGATCTAAATTTATCTAAAGCAAAAATAATTGCTAAAAGCTCCTTGTTAGTTGTAGAATAATTGCATGGTGCAACATCTAAGGTTCTTAAATCATAATAGATAACATGACTTTGTTTCCCAATCATTTGGCCTAAAACAGTTCCCACTACATAATTGCTAGCATAATATATGATCTTGAATGATAAATCCCATTTTGGTGGTTGTATAATAGGTGTACTTGTCAATAAGGCCTTGAGTTTATCATAAGCTTCCTTATAATCCTTTCCAAATTCAAATGGAACGTCTTTTATAGTAACTTGGATGCTACTATCACAATCTTGGAAAATTCTTTAACAAACCTACAACAAAATCTTGCATGTCCAAGAAAAGATAGAACTTCCCTAACATTTCAGTGAAATCATCCATAAATGCTTCAATGTGATTCCCAATATACTAAAAAAAAATATACTTATCATGCATCTTTGAAATGCACCTAAAACATTACAAAGATCGAGGGGAATTTGCCTAAAGGCATACCTTCCAAAAGGACATGTAAAGGTAGTGTTTTCTTGATCTTCTTGAGCGAAGCTATCTGTTTGTAACATGAAAAACCATCTAAAAAGCAAAAACATACACTCAATTCTTTCTAACATTTGATCTAAAAAAGGTAATGAAGAATAGTCCTTCCTAGTGGCTAAGTTAAGCTTTATAAAATCTATGCACATTCATCACCCATTCTATACCGCCATTGGTACCAACGCATCATTCTGGTTTCGTATCACTATCATTTTAGTTTTATTTTGCACAATATGCACTAGGCTCACCCATTTACTGTCCGAGATTGCATAGATTATACCGACATCCAAAATTTCTAAAATTTATTTCATTACTAAAACTTTCATTATTGGATTGAGTCTTCTTTAGGGTTCCCTTGTTGGTTTAGCATTCTCTTCAAAAAATTGTAGTTTTGTACTCCTTAAGTAGTGCTATAAGCCTTCCACTAAAGTCCAACCAATTGCAGTTTTGTACTCCTTAAGTAGTGCTATAAGCCTTTCCTCTTACCCAATTGTCAATCTCAGGTAATGACTCTTCTTTAACCAAATAGACGTATTTTAGGTGGCCAAGTAATGCCTTTAATTCTATTTTTGAAGCTTACAAAACAAAAGGCAATATTTTTTATAAGTTAAAATAATTTTAACATTTAAAGTTTTTGGATCGATTAGCATCGTTGTTAATGATTTTTATAACTTCACAAATTTCATCAACTTTCCTGTTCACTTCAGTTTAGCATTAAACTCTAATTCATCATTGACACTTTCTTCTTTAAAAAAATCATGCACAAATGAATCAATAATATTCATATGGTAAATAGATTGAAAATCATTAGGGTATTTCATTGCTTCAAAAATAATGAACTTCACTATCTCTCCATCAAACTCAATGGAAAGGGTACCCCCATCCACATCAATTTTAGTTTTAGCTATCTTCATAAATAGCATTCCCAATAAAATTGAAGTTGAAGTTTAACATTATATCCATCCATTTTCAAGTTGTAAAAGTTTACTAGAAATACCAAATCGTTAACTTGGACTAAAACATCCTCTATAACACCAATAGGATGCGCATAACAATGATCAACTAGTTAAATAATCACATTAGTTTCTTACAAATAATTCAGATTTAAAGCTCTATAAATCGAGTATGGCATAGCCTAAATAGATGCACCTAGGTCTAGCATGATATGCTTAATTTTCTTATTACCAATGACAAACGGAAGTGCAAGCATACCTAGATAATTGCATTTTTATAATTTCCTATCACTGCTAATACATTTTTATCCAAAATTATTCTCTACTTATCCTTCAACTTCCTTTTATTTATGCACATTTTTTAATAACTTTGCATATTTCATAATTTGCTTGATGTCTTCTAAAAGTGGTATATTGATTTCCATTCTTTTGAAGGTTTCTAAGATCTCTCTTTCACGTTCCCCTTTGTTTGATTTAGCCAACCTACCAGAAAAAGAAGGTTCACATGCATTAGCTGATATTGGTGAAAAAAAATCATCTTTTACCTTTGTTGATTCCTAAATTGGAGGTTCATCTTTTTTCTCCTTCATCATGCTTTTCTGCCTCTATAGGTAATCCATATTGAATTTCCTTATCACTTCGCAATGTCACTACACTCATTTTCTCCTTAGGATTCACTACCATTTAGGAAGGTAATTTCCTGATGCTTCTACTTCTAATTTATTAACATAGATGGCTAATTGAGTGATTTAATTTCCTAAGCTCTAAAGGCTTGCTTTTGTTTCCTATTGAAATTGTGGAGTATTAGCAATAAGTGCCTTAACAATTTCATCCAAAGACATACCTGAATTTGAAGATTAAGATTGAGTATATATAGGTGCTTGAGGTTGTCTGTTGAAATTGTGAGATTTATGTTTTTGTTACCCTCTTTGATTTCCATAGCTAAAGTTTAAAAGATCCCTCCATCCTGGATTATAATGATTAGAATCAGGGTCATATTTTCGATAAGATTGATCAAAAATGCCTCTTATTGCATTAGCATCCTGAAGGGAGTCTTGTTGTAACGAGGGCACATATCTGTAGGATGCCCAGAGAATAAGCATATTCTGCACACTCATGTCGATTTCATCTGACTCACAACCATTTGATGAAACTAGAGTGGTTAAATTCAAAATTTTATCCTCAAGTCATGTATTAATTACCTCATTCAGTCGCTTAACAGCTCCATCCATCCTTATCCCAAAATGTTAAGAATTTTTTTGTCATATTTGATATTAGTTATCTGGTTATTTCTAATGTTTTGTTTACTAAAGCTCTTCTACTAGCTATGTAACATTCTATTATCCCTTGTTAAGGGTTAGGACCCTAGAATAGTGTATATGAGAGTTTATTGAGAAGTTAGAAAGTGCATTTTATGCTCATACATAATTTAGCATACACACACATATGTGAATATTGATTTTTACGCATTAAAAAGATTGTACATAAATTTATTGACATTTTCTGGGTATAATTGATTTTATAAATGTGATTATATTGAGAATTGTGGTTTTATGTGATGAAAATTGATTTGGAGAGTATATTTATTGATTTAGAATTTTTGGTGAAATTTGGAAATTTTCTAAAATTTTGGGTATTTTTAGACTAGGAAAAATACTAAGTGGCAAGACAATTGATAAATGGTAGTAGAATTAACGGTCAAATGGCAATGAAAATTTTGATAAATGACTTTAAGATATATTGAAAAATGTCATTAAAAATTGGAGATAATTGGAGTAGGAATTGGAATTGATTGGACTAGTTAAATAAGAGACCTAGTTTAAATCCATAGAAATTGGACATGTGGTAAGTGACAAGTGTTACTTGCCAAGCCAAGCATTTAAACCTACTATTCTTTTAACTTGAAAGACCAATTTATTGTTTTGTCTTGCTTTCTTCATTTTCTTTATGGCTTTCTCTTCTTCTTCACGATTTTGATTCACTAAACCCTCATTAATGTTACACCTTACTTTCATCTATCAATTGCTACTTCCATCTTGTTGTCTCTTTCATTTGCCACAAGAAAACCTAACCTAATCCACTTTCAAGATGATGATCATGTGACATGAGAAGTTAGGGATTCTCGGTGTTCTTGAAGAGTTTGAAGAATTTTGAAGCTAAATCAAGTAAGTTATGCTTTAATTATCATGGGTAGTGTTAAATGAAACGAATATGATGAGATTGAAGACTTGATCATGAAATTTTTATATGTGTGTCGTGAGTGATGAAATGTGTGTGTGTGTATATATATATATATATATATATATATATATAAATAGAT
>JANZLD010000006.1:33471403-33482572 GCA_026413575.1 Erythroxylum carthagenense | reverse complement strand
GATGGTTACTAGAATTTTTTGAACTATTCTAGAATCATCAAAATTAGAACCAAGAAATCTTACGTTATTGGCAATGTTAATGAGCCTGTTGGAGTAATCCTTGATCGTTTCTGACTCTTTCATTTTTTGTATCTCAAATTCTCTGATTAAGTTGAGCATTTGTATTTCTTTGATTCTTTCGTTCCCTGCATATTCTTCTTTTAAGAAATCCCAAATTTCTTTGCTAGTCTTAAGCGTCATAATTCTGAAAAAAATTGTTGGTGTGACTCCTGAAAACAAACAAGCTTTTGCTTTGGATTTCCTCTGTTTCTTTTCTTTGTGAATTTTGATCTGAGCCACCCTTGGATTTGTAGGCAACTGCGGAATGTCGTAGTCTTCATTTACAGCTTCCCACAAGTTATTTGCTTCAAGGAAAGCCTCCATTCGAACAGCCCAACTTAGATAATTTCTTCCATCAAATACTGACAGAGTAATGACAGTGAATAATGATTCTGAATCTATTGTCGTGTAGTTTTTGGTTGTGGTGTGGGAAAGTGTAGAATGAGTTTTGGGTTATAGTTATAGGTTTGTAGGTTTAAAGGTCCCTTAAGATCAAGAGAGCTCTGATACCAATTGTAAGGTTTTTTTGTAGGGAGAATATATGTATGGAGAAGACTCTCATTTATTTCATATAAGCTTTTGGTTTAAATAGCTGAAAAATCTAACAAGAATTTAGAAAAATAAACAATCCTAATTGTGACCTTTATAAATCACATAATAGATATCAATCCTTTTAGAATAAGATTACATATTGACTAAAATTTTTATTTAAAAATAAAAAATATAATAATCACGTGCATAAATTTAAAGTAAATATTTTAACAAAAACAACAAGAACGTATAGCAAACATCCGCATATATACGCCAGCAGTGCGTTCATGTCTCCGACGTGGTTTGAAGATGTCCAGTTCATGGCCTTATAAACTGATTCTTGGGTGGAATCTTCACCTCCCAATTAACTTTCTTAACTCTCGATCGATATCTTGGCATTGGTTTATGTAAACGTACGAAAACAACTACAAAGTTAGATTGATGAATACATCAGCTTCCAAAAAGTGTAGCTACGTTTAGGTCGAAATTATAAACAACGTTGATAATCTATCAATTAATGTTAATTTCTCCTTTTAAACCCAGCATATAAATAGGTAGAAGGAAGGGGGGAAAAAAAACGTAATTAATGCCCATGCAATGTAAAATTGAGAGAAACGGTAAAATCTTGGAGCTCCCTTCAGTCCAATGGGTGGGAAAAGAAGAGGAAGGAGTTGCTCCCAAATCATGCAGTTGGCCAAACTTAACATTTGTTTGAATTAGCTTACAATGACCAAGTGTCGCCTAATTGCATGATATGGCAGCTCTTGCCTCTTCTCAGCCCTCTGGATTGGGCCGAAAGGAGCTCCTTAATTACTTATCCATTCAAACACACCCAATCCTCTCTCTCTCTCTCTCTCTTAGACTTCGAATTGCTTTGCAAGAGAAATGTGGAGGACCCGGTTGGCACTTTTAATTACTCTCTATTTCCTCTTTATATATGGTTTCTCAAATCCAACATTTGAGTCTGGATACCTAGTCAAATGGCAGTGTACTTCCCCGGCAACATGTGAAAATGAGTTGTGTAAGGCTAATAATACGGGTGGCTTTTGCTTCGATTTGTTCCTTCTTTATTCCCACCTTGGACATGGTTTCCGGATTCCTGTTATTAACCACATAGGTAGCCATGATCAATCTCAAAGTAAAAAACCTTTAGAATCCAAACCCAATACGCACTAGCTACTAGGCACTAGCTGTGAGTGCGTCATGCTGTAGCTTTTATTCTTCTCTTTATCCCCTTTTTTTGTTTCTTTGCACTTCAATTTCATCTCCATCATCAATTTTAATATATATTAGAAATAAAAGAAAGAGTTTGATTTTTGGTGGAATGATGAACTCAAAACGGAAATCATATTTCTTATCCCTGGGACCAGGGAACTGAATTTTTAGCGCAATTGAGAATAACAGAAGAGTTTTAAAAACTTTCCAAAAAAAAAAAAAAGAGTAGAGTTTTAAAGCCGACCATTGTGCTTGAAGCAAATCAAGCCTCAAAATGTCCAACTGTTACACTTAATAATTGACTTGCCAAGCTGCATTATTGAATTATATATCGTAAAGATTGCAATTCCTCAAGCTACATTTTATTCAATACCTTCAATTAAATATTATAATTTAATTAACACAAGTAAAAATAATATATACCAAAAAATTCATTCTACCATAATTTTAATTTCTGAAGTCGATAAAGTACTAAGCTTTCTAATCCTTCCAATTTCTTAGTTTAATTGAGAATTGATCGTCAATAAATTTTATTTATTGTTTAAACCGAACATAAGGGATTTTGGAAATTAGATTTTATATTTACAGTATTGTCTTGTCTGAAGGCCATACTGTACAAGCAACAAAGTTAGGTTCTAATAAACCACAATTTCTGTACTTTAACTTTTCAACAAAGTTACAGTACTGTCTTGTCTGAAGGCCAATATCTAGATCTTACCGTTAATGTTCTTGTCTGGAATCTTACCTCCCATAAAAGCAAACTTCGGGCTCTAGTGATCCAAAAATTCTAAACTTCAGCTTTAGATCCTACCGTACATATTTTATCTTGAATTAATCGGTTAAATATAGACATTAAAAATATTATATTCGTCACCGAAAATGTTATTAAATTTTTGTAGTTGAAAACTATATGTGATGTTTTTCATTAATTGCCGCTACTAGTTTTTGGTTATAAATAGTTTTTGTCTATGTTTTATTTTTGTAATAAAAATCTATTAACGACATTATGAGAAATTGTCGCCAATACCTTTTAGCTATTATTCTAAAAATATAGTTAAAAGTTTTTAGCTATGCTTCAAAAAATGTAGCAAAATAATTTTAGCTATGTTTTGAAAAACGTAGTCAAAATTTTAATATACATTTTAACAAAATGTTATACCATGTTGAATTATAATTATTTATTATTTTTTAATCCATATTATTGTATATAATATTTAGATTTTTTGTTAATTTTAAAAGTTATACAAAAATAATTAATAATTTGAAGCATTGTATATAAAATATAAAATATCATTAAATTTGTTCTTGGACAATATGTTAATTACATCTTGAACAATATTTATATACAAAATAATAAATACAAAGATTAATTTACAAGATATAATACAAATTACTCAGCCCTATTGCATCTTCTTTAAATATGTAATTCGATAAAAAGTATTAAATTTAAATTATAATGAAAACAAGAATTAAAAGAAAAGGTTTAAGAGATATAATTAATACCATTCATTTTTTTCTTTACTGTTTTCATAATCTGGTCCAAGCAATTTTTTGTGGTATTTTTCATGCTTGGCCAACTTGTTTTTTTTTTCCAGTATTTTGTAATTTAACCTTAATCGACTTGTTTTTTTCTTCTAGACATTGAATGCATGTTGACCTTGATGAGGATGAAACATCTGGCTTAAGGCCAAACCTAAGACCTCTAATATATTTGTATTGTGTACTAAGCACAGAATTGCAAATGTCTTCTACATTTGCCTCATTCTCTTTAAACATTGATGTTTGCAGCAACTTTTGCATCTTATTCTAAAATTAAAAAAAAACAAAATCAATATTCCAGGCAAATATTTTTAGGTAATAGCACATAAATAAATAAACTTAAAATTTAAACAAATTTTTATACTTATATCCACTCTTGACTTTCATTATAATGAGAGAGTTTATGGAGTGTGATCCTATCATGCTTCACAAACTCACTCATTATAACGAAGGTCAAGAGTGGATATAATTATAAAAATTTGTTTAAATTTTAAGTTTATTCACACTCTTATCCATGTAGTTCCTTCTCACACTGATTCATGAAAAAAAAGCACAATAAATAATATAGTATTTATTGATATAATTATAACTTGTAAACAAAGATCTTATATATTCATATCACACGACAATAAATGATTTGGAGTCTTGGTTATGAGGAGTTTTCATTTTTCCTCTGTTACTTGGCCTTTTCACATTTTCATAAATAAAGAAAAATAGTCATTAAATCATCTAACAAGATTAATGGAAACAAATATAAAGGGAAAGAAAATGTACCTAAATTTTGGGAGAGGCCCAATAATCACACAAATTGTTCAAATTTTTTTGGAGACATTCATTTCGAAACATGTCTCCTTGCCTTCACTTCAAAAGGAAAAGATTTGTAATACTGATGTAGCCTATAATAATGATCCTTGATCTTGTTTTTCAATAATGAAATGACACAGTTTGACACTTCAGGGTTGTCGATATCGATGATATTTAATTTCATTTGTGAACAATAAGTAAAAGTGTAATTAATCTTAAAATAAGTGAAACAATATTGCATATAGTTAAATAAATTGAAAACTACTTACCAAAGCTTTATCCAAAGCTTTTTTTGAGCAAGTTGTCTTCCTTCAAGTCTTTAGCATGCTTCAGGCAAGGTAATTCTTTCTCACAATTATCCCTAACTCACTTGACAATTTTGCTGATTGGATCTTGTTTAGAATATAACCTCGCAAAATATCAATATGTACTAACTACTTGTTATTCATTGCAAAATTTATTCTTTGCAAATTACAACCTCTAGTTATACCTCTACCTTTTTTTTTCTAATGTTGACATTGGAACCTGACAATAAATGAATAATGATAAGAAAACGCACATTAAACATGTAAATATATATTTGAGCATAGGTTTATTTTAAAATGTTAAAGATTAACAAACCTGTAGATCCCTTTGTAATAGTTGATTCATTATTGGTTAAGGAAGAACGATGATGTTGTTGACTTTCTTCATTGGTGGATAAGGTCGAATGTTGTTATTAGATAGGAACTTATTGATCTAGTTGTTATTGGGTAGGAACAATTTCGATACCTACCGCCTTCTTCCTTTTGTTTCTTCTAGTGTCATTAACAATTTCCGTGCTTCATAGCAAGATTTGGGCAATTTGTGTCCAATAGGTAATGCATCATTGAGTAAGTCAATTAACATATCAAAAGATTTGTTGCTCTATTTTTTTAGACCTTCAAATGCAACAACTTCATAACAAAAGATAGCTGTGAGAATTTCGAGCACCTTAAATATAATTATTCTTGAGCAATTTTCAATAACTTTCCAAATTTTCTTCTGTAATGCTACCAATTATGTTAGGCAAACTAATATCATTCATAGTCTCCATGTAATTCTCATAATCCTCTAACATCTTTCCAATCTCATCATCACCATTGTCATTAATATCACAATCTTCTACATCATTATTGTTACTACCATCAACACCTGTATCAACAATTTTACTACCACTTGCTTTTAAATGTTCACCATGATAAATCCATGAAGTATAGAATTTATCTATAGCTTAAATTAGCAAGTGATTATATACGCATCTTGACTTTGAATGTTCACATTTAAGCAATCTATGCAAGTGATTACAATTTGCATAGAACTCTTAACTCCTTATAAGTATTTAGTGGACCATTTTTGATGAGACATCCAACTTTTATCCATGTTGCTGTCCAATTAAAAGTAAATTACTCAATTACTAAATGCAATTTAAGTTCTAAATAGCATTATAATAAATCAATATAAGTTGATATACTAAGTTTTAATTCAAACAAACAATAAAATCAATAGAACTTAATATAATGATAAATCAACACAACTTTGTTCTTCATAAATCTACCTAAAATGGGTAAATTAAATTACACAATAATTAATTATCACTAGGAAAATATATAATATACACAATTAGTAAGACTCCCTCTAAAACCACTTTCCTAAGAAAAGTACCAATTAGCTAGACACACTTTAAACACTTTAATATAATGATATGAAGGCATCATACAATACAATAACTTAAAGGAGGATTTTTCCTTTTAGTCTTAATTAGTGTTCATTTAATAAGATCATAACGCTAACACACATTCACCTTAAAAATCTAAAGGGAGATTAAGATAAAATGTTGTTGGATATGGCCCCAATAAATCAAAATGAATTAAATCAAATGGACTGACTGTTTATAGAATTTGTTTAGCACGACAACAAACATGACATGATTGACAATTTGCTTAATGTTAATTGAATTGCCAATTGCACTAGATAGATAAGATAGGTGATGACTTGATGGATGCCCTATCAGATGTTCAATGAGATAAGATAAAACTAACTATGGTGTGAACCAGTTAATTCTTATCTACCTTAATCCGATACCCTTACTGTAAGTTATGCCAATTATTCCAAATAGGTCTCATTAAACATTGAGCCTGAGGCTCTGATGCGCATAACTGAGCTTAAAGCTCTTTTCACGTTGGCTACTCAGGTCACAACTCTCATTGTCTGATCATGCATTCATATATGAAATGCATTTTTTGCAATCAATCATACCATAAACATTTAGTCCATCGCATTCACGTTCAAGTAGCACTTCAATATCTCAATCAAATATCACAATCATCAGACCTTCATTGTCCGGAATCCAACAATCAAAACACATTCATTCAATAATTCAAACATAGTATATATAAAACATTTAATTGAGTGAGACCGTCTAACGTCTGGAGGTTCCAGTAACGTCTGGAGGTTGACGTTCTAGTTGCTCCTCTATATCAAATAACATATACACATATGTCACAATTTGCACAAGTATAAGTGTTTAAAAATGCACATGTATGTAATAAAATATTTACAATGCATGTTTATGATAATATCGGGTATTTATCCATTAGCGTCATCACAAAATCAGTCCCATATCAAGACTCATCTATGTTTAATTTATACTTAGGTTTATACCTCACTAAAACTAATAAAATCACAATTTACACTCTTCCATCCGATACTCTTAATTTGATTCAATTAATCTTTTTCAATTTAGTATCAAAGACTATAAAATTTTCTGGAGAGGTAGGAAAATGTGTTAGGAATATCTTGGTCCAAGAATCACTTCTTTTGGAGGTCGGATAACAAAGTTATGGTCGAAAGAATCAAACAAGGTTCTGTCCTTAATTATGTTGAACCTATTTCGGGGAAATTAGCATAACTTTCTCTATAGGCACCTGATCAAGGTCATTATTAGATGGTTTGAAATAGGACTTATATCTCTACAACTTTCATGAAGACTTTGAAGAAAGATTCTATCATTAAAAGGGTCAGAACTGGACCAAATGATACAAGATGAACAATACCCAGAAGAAGTTTATGAACAGTACACAGAAGATGTTTTACAATTAGCATAACTTTCTCTAGAGATATCAGATTAAGGTTTTATTTAGATGGATTTGAATAAGAGTTCAAGATATACAACTTTTATGAAGACTTTGAAGATAGATTCTACCATCTATAGGGTCAAAATTGGACCAGACGATACAAGATAAACAGTACCCAGAAGAAGTTTATGAATAGTACATAGAAGATGTTTTACAATTGGTATAACTTTCTCTAGAGATATTGGATTAATGTGTTCTTTAGATGGTTTTGAAGAGAATTTCAAGATCTACAACTATCCTGTAGACCTTGAAGACAGATTCTATTATCTACAGGGTCAAAATTAGACCAGTCAATATAAGATGAACAGTACCCTAAAGAAGTTTTAGTCTAAGACCTATTTGGAATAATTGGAATAACTTGCAATAAGGATATCAGATTAAGGTGTTCTTTAGATGGTTCAAAAGAAGACTTCAATATCTACAACTTTTATGAAGACCTTGAAGATAAATTCTATCATATATAGGGTGAAAATTGGACTAGAATATGTAAGATAAACAGTACATAGGAGATACATGTCATCACCAGACGACATGTCATTACTAAACGATTCATTATCACCAAACGATACGTCATCACCGGACGATACGTCATCACTAGATGATACATCATTACCATATGACACGTCATCACCAGATGATACAATCTATACTCTTGATCATCTCCACTTATAAGGACCATAACTTTCAACTCCGATGTCCAAAAATTTCTTACTATATACCATTGGAAAGCTAGAAAGATAAGCTACAACTTTTTAGAAGACAGCTTTGTCTAATTTAACCTAGATCAATCTAGTTTTCATCCTGAAGTCAAAACATGAAATTTACCCCAAAGGAAGACTTGAAATTTTACACTATGCAAAACTTGGAAGGCCCTGAGCATAACCATTCAGCCATCAAAATGACTTCATTAAACTCTCAAATCTCAACTCAATAGGTTTTTATATTGAAAAATCCCACAAAACACAATAACTAAAATTTGGTTCTAGAATACTTAAACCCATGTATCTTCTAACTCTATAGACTAAAACTCTTCCAAAAATCCAAAAGATTCAAAATGATCTTATCTTGATTCTTCACTAAATGAAAAGATCTTTGGCTCAATTTGAAGCTCTTCTGTTCCTCTTCCTTTTTCTCTTCTTTAACCACTTCAAAATCTCTCTCAAGCGTAAGAAATGATGAAACCCTAGCTTAACTCTTTTCTTTTCTCTCAACCACCAAAATTCTCTTCTCTTTCTTTCTTATTTTCTCTTCTTCTCTCCCAACTCATGTTTCCCCCTTCTCAAAAAGCAAGACTACATTTCTTTCTTCCATTTCTACTTTAACGAGCCTAAAAAACCCCTTTAACCTTTCCTTATAGGCTTATGTTCTTTTAACCTTAAATGTCTTGCCAAAAACACCCCTTGAACATTCTTATAACCTTTACACTTTATTTCAATCAACCTATATGGTATAATCTTTCTAACATCAACATAATAATTAATTTCTACAAAATTTCATAAGGACCTCATAATTAATGCAAATCATACTTATTCATCAAGAAGAAATTTTTTGGGGCCAACATTTCTCAATATACTCACATTTATAAACAATTATACCCAGAATGTCAATGAATACATGTACAGTCATTTTCATATGCAATGATTCAATATTCATGTGCATGAGCATATCATATAATGCATGAACGTGAAACAAATTTCTAATCTCTCCATGAATCTCTCTCACATTTACAATTTTAGCCTTAATATGGGTAACAGAATGTTATAACCCTCTCCTCCTAAATAGGAATTTCGTCCTCGAAATTCTTACCTGATTGTTTGAAGAAGTGGGGATATTGTTTCCTCATATGTTCCTCTGTTTCCCATGTAGCTTCCTCAGTTGCGTGATTTCTCTAAAGAACTTTCACCAATGGAATGACTCGATTTCTCAACTGCTTGATCTGAGATCCCACTATCTTGATTGGCTCCTCAATATAACTTAAGTTAATAGCAAACTCAATCTCTCGAGCCAGTATTACATGTGTCGGATCCGATCGATATCTCCAGAGCATACTCACATGAAACACATTATGCAATTGAGACATCTCACTCGGTAAAGCCAACTTATAGGCCAAAGGTCCTATCCTTTCGATGATCTTATAAGGACCAATGTACCTAGGACTTAACTTACCCTTTTTACCGATTCTCAAAACTCCTCTCTAAGGTGACACTATTAGAAATTATACCAGATGATACAAGATGAACAGTACTCAGTTTCAATCTAAGACCTATTTGGAATAATTGGCATAACTTGCAGTAGGGATATTAGATTAAGTTGTTCTTTGGATGGTTCAAGAGAGGACTTAAAGATCTACTACTTTTATGAAGACCTTCAAGACAAATTCTATCCTCTAGAGGGTCAAATTTTAACTAAAAGATGTAAGATGAATAGTGCACAGAAGATACACGTCATCATCAGACGATACGTTTAGTGACGATACGCCATCACTAGACGACATGTGATCACCAGATGATTCATCATCACCAGAAGACACGTCATCACCAGACGATTCGTTATCACCAGATGACACGTTATTACCAGACGACACGTCATCACCAGACGACACGTCATCACCAAACGATACGTCATCACCAGACGATACAATCTATACTTCTGATCATCTCCACTTATAAGGACCATAACTTTCGACTCTAATGTCCAAAAATTTCATACTATATATGTTGGAAAGCTAGAAAGATAAGCTACAACTTTCTAGAAGATAACTTTGTCTAATTTAGCCTAAATCAATCCAGTTTTCCTCTTGAAGTTAGAACACAAAATTTACCCCTAAGGAAGACTTGAAATTTTGCACTGTGCAACACTTGGAAGGTCCTGAGCATAACCATTCAGTTACCAAAATGACTTCATTAAACTCTCAAGTCTCAACTCAATAGGGTTTTCATATTGCAAAATCCCACAAAGCATAATCATTAAAATTTGGTTCTAGAATAATTAAACCCATGTATTTTCTAACTATATGGACTAAAAACCTTCCAAAAATCCAAAAGATTCAAAATGATCTTACCTTGATTCTTCACCTTCTTCACCAAATGAAGAGATCTTTGGCTCAATTAGAAGCTCTTCTCTTCCTCTTCCTTTTTCTCTTCTTGACCCACTTCAAAATCTCTCTCAAGACTAAGAAATGATGAAACCCTAGCTCAACTCTTTCATTTTCTCTCAACCACTGAAATTCTCTTCTCTTTCTTTCTTATTTTCTCTTCTTCTTTCCTAATTCATGTTCCCCCCTTTTTAAAAAGCAAGAATACATTTCTTTCTTCCATTTCTACCTTTAATAAGCCCAAAAAGCCCCTTTTACCCTTCTTTATAGGCTTATGTTCTTTTACCTTAAGTGTCTTGCCAAAAACACCCCTTGAACATTCTTATAACCTTTACACTTTATTTCAATCAACTTATATCATATAATCTTTCTAACATCAACATAATAAATAATTTCTACAAAATTTCATAAGTACCTCATAATTAATGCAAATCATACTTATTCATCAAGAAGAAATTTTTTGGGGCCAACATTTCTCAATATACTCACATTTATAAACAATTATACCCAGAATGCACTTACAGTCATTTTCATATGCAACGATTCAATATTCATGTGAATGAGCATATCACATAATGCATGAGCTTGAAACAAATTTCTAATCTCTTAATGAATCTCTCTCACATTTACAATTTTGGCTTTAACTTGGATAATGTGTAACATCCCACCCTCAATTAGAAGGGTAGAACAGTAAATTGGTATGGGATGTGCTAGATTGGGACTTCATAGGAC
>JANZLD010000006.1:33372126-33383020 GCA_026413575.1 Erythroxylum carthagenense | reverse complement strand
CCATTACATATTGGTAGACTTCTTAGCAGATGATAGTTTTCAATGTTTTATGGGGAATTTGAATGTTTTATGATGATCCATGTCATGAGTATCCTCAAATGTAATAACATGCTAGAGCAGTGGTTCCAATATTCCTATCCCTCAAAAGCTCTATCATTCGGTACAACAGGATGGAAAACTCATGTATGCAATGGGAATCTGAGCACTGAAAACGGACAGAACATGAAGCAGCACATTTCACCTTACACTATGTTAACATCCCATGTTCATACCTAACATTGATCATAACATATGCCTAATTTCAATAATTTCCCCAAATCATTCTAACAATGGGAAGGTTAATCCCCAAATCATTCACGTATGTGTACACAACAAAAAAAGAGTATTTTCTCAGATCAAGGTATCATAGAGGACTTACCACTTTCAGCAGAAGACGGCAAAGTTCAACTTTCAGCTTCCGACTCCTAACAATGCTGCTGTTTCTGCGAAATCAGAGAAGAGGACCACATATTTTAAATTCAAATCAAGTATCAGTCGGTTGTCTTGATGGAAAACTGAAACATTTTACTAATTCAAGCAAACATCCCAACCGAAACCTATGATGTATTACAGAACAACAAACACGAGATGGGATGAAAAACGTCTTACCCAGAAGTGTAAGGTGACGTTTCTGGAGACGAGGCAGAAGGAAGAAGACGAGGTGCGAGAGAGAGGAGAAGCAGATCAACGAAGAGGAGGTGCGGGTGAGACGAAGCCGTTGAAGGAAGCAGATGTAGGTTTCAGAAAGATGAAGGAGAGGGGGGTCTTTTGTTCGTCTTCACCGTAGGACAATGTCTCTGTACCTACGTTTTGGTTTGGACAGAATTTTCTGTCTTTATCCATTGCGAACAAGGTAGAAAATAATGCAGACAGGAACCAAACATCCTCAAGGACAGGACTTTTTCGTCCTTATCCACTGTGGACAGTAACCGAATGCAGCCTAAAAGCCTGAAAGGCCTGAAGAGCCTATGTGACTGTAATCTTGAGTTCATTTCATGTTTGTTCTCTCTCGCTCTCCCCCTTTCTGGCATTCCGTATAAATTTACGTACGAGTGCTCTAATTTTTAAACAATTGACCGTGACATGAAGCTCTTCGATGCGCACTGTCACCTCCAAGACCCAAGAATCCTCAGCAAGACTCCTCACCTCATTGCCACCGCCCTTGAAACTGGCGTTCTCCGTTTCGCTGTTAATGGAGTCTCCGAGGTACTTGCTTCGGCTCCCATCTACTTTTCTTTTCTCTGGTAATAATTAATTCTAGACATTCACCTTTCCTAATCCTTGTTACTTGTCTTCAAGTTTAGAAAGATTGGCGTTTGGTTAAAGAGATGGGTGAGCGCTACCCTTCTGTTATCCCCTGCTTTGGTCTACACCCATGGTAAGTGAATTCACGTACTACTCTTTTTCCAACTTTTTACTGTGTTTTGGTGATTTTTGAGGTCGATTGTTTCTTGCTTGTTTCAATTGGTCTATTGGGTTCTTCTTTTGTTGACAGGTTTATTACAGAGAGGAGTCCCAACTGGTTTGTTACACTCAAAGAATATTTTGAGGCCACTCCCTCTGCTGCAGTTGGAGAGGTTAAAGTCTGGCACCTAGTTATTAGTCTTGTTGAACTTCGTTTTCCAGTTTCAGGCTTTGACATAACTGATTTTACATCCCTACTGCTCATCTACCTGGCGTTTCATCTAGATTAGTATGAATGTTTGCATGAAAGAATTTTCTGATTGCTATTGGTGAAGTTTCGAATGCTGGTCCATAGATCTGACAAAAGATGTGGTTGTCAACCTTTCAGATTGGTTTAGACAAGGGTTCTCATGGAAAGACGATTGACTTCACAGAACAGGTTTGGCTATTTCTTTTAAAGGTTAATGTAAAGCATTTCTTCAATGAGTGGCTTCATACTATTAAATTTCAAGCGGCTTTTGTCATTCCGAAAATGCAACTAGACCATTTGCCTCATTACTTCTTTTAATGCATTGAAGAAGACATCTAGCATCACGATTAGATCGATTTTATGAGACTTATCTAGTTGGTTTTTTTGGTCTACTCTTCAAGTGGAATCCTAAGATTATGCTCACCAAATTTGGAGCAAACTAGGTCATGTTCTTAAACTCCATTTAGGCGAAGTTAGTTTTGTTATTTGTATTAACTATATATTTTTTGTTTGGTGGCTTTTGGTAATCCTATTCCTTAGGGGCAAGCTAGGAATGTTAGTGGGGAGAAAATTATAAAATTTAAAACTTTTAATTTTAAAAAGTAAAAGTTAATATATATTAATGATAAAATGTACTAAATTGAGAATTACTATGATTATCATTAAACTAAAAAAATGAAAAGAGATAATATTAAACAATAATATTAATTACTTAATCCTATTGTTAAAATCGATAAATTTATGATTAATATTGATGTAGTTAGAATGACATATTTTTTTAAATTTATGATTAATATTTTTAAAATAAAATGTATTTACAAAATTATTTATTGAATACCTTTTAATTTTCAAAGTCTATTAAAATAGTGATGATAATTTTATTGCTTTAAATTTTCTTAAAAGACTAAATCATATAATTTTGTACATTAAAAAGTATTATGTATATAATAAATACAAAATCCCTCCAGATTTGATAAGAAATCATATAGAAGTAAAGTTTATATAAAATAATAAAATTTATAATTATTTAGTGATTAAATTGATGTGTGAATAAATTAAAAGGAACAATTTTTGTTAGGGTAGTTCATTTATTTAAAAAGTTTATTATAGATATATGTATTTTCAATATACACTTTTAAAGCAATTGCTCTCAAAACAAAACTTAATGCTATTGAAATAGTAAAAAGATTTTTTTTACACTAAAATATATGTTTATATTCACACACTCAGGGGCATTGGAAGTATTAGTAATATTTACGAGGTATAAGATCTTATGTACATATTCACTTATTCTTAATGTCAGACTCTCTTCAACCAAGTCTTGGACTATCAATAGTAACAATAATAGCCTTCTATCCATTCTTTTCTACTCTTTGGACGATATTTGGAGCTATATCTTGTCTTGTATGCACCTAAAGGACAAACTATTTACAATTTGCTGTGTTAAGAGAATCCACCTAAAAAAGAATAAATGGAAGGAATCTTTATTAAAAAAAAAAAGAATATATGGAAGGAGGTGATTATGATTAGAATTGATCAACATTGCAATTAGCTGTAACCTCCTCTAAACTGTAGGTTGCTGTGAAGGAGCTTCATATAAAATTACTAAAATCAATTGTTAGGTCACTAAAAGCAAGAATGGCCTTCAATAATCCTACCTATTGTTGGAGCTAACTTGGGCTAGTTTTGGCTCCACCCTTGCTATTCATTAGTGGTACAAATACCTTAGTGCTTAGTTTCAAAATATTTTGTCTACATTTTTTATGGGAAGTTGTGAAATGAGAAGTTGATGCTTAGGCTATGTTTAGAATGCTTTATAGGATCCCTCATATGTATTTGATATGGTATTAGCATTAATTTGGTGAAGAAATCATCATTTAATCCCTTTTAAATTTAGAGAGAAAAACCACATGATTAAGGTATGTTGGTTTAAAAAATTGGGTTATTATACCCAAAGCATGAACTTAATGAAGTATCTTCAACACAAAATTATATTTTTAACTTGAAAATACACAAAATTTAAACCTTATGATAATCCGTGCTACCATCACCTCTCGTCCAACGGTTTTCTTTTATTTTCTTGACGTTCCTTAGTTATTGATACATAAGTAGGTATAAGATCATGAAACATGTAAAGTGAACTCTTGATTATATTTAATGACTACACCTCAGCATGTTAGATGAATTTCAAAATCCTTAACTTCCCTGAAAATCATGGACTAATTGGGTTTCTTGTTGAATTGGCTTTGAGCTAGTTTTTCATTTTTTGATATTAAAACTTAATGCTAGTGACTTTATATGTTATGATGATGGGGTGATTTGTTGAAAGGATATTTTGAGATAATTATGTTTGATACTTATCTCTTTTAAGTTATTATCTTTCTTATTGTTGCTTGAAGATTAGAATTTATGACTATGGTCATGGTGATTTGCTTCTATAATCTGTTCACTAGCCTCCAGCTCTCCTATTGCATATGTTGCTACTATGGTCATGGAATTTATTGGAAGGAAAGGTGTTTTTGGGTTGAACTCCAATTTTGTCCATCTGTTTTACCCAAAGATTTCAGATTTGATAAAAGTTAATGGAAGGAAAGGGACAATAGAGAGAGCATTATGATAGAAAATACTTCTCTAAACCATCATCATTGTCATCAACACCCAATTGAAGTTCCGCTGAGTCGCGGGGTCTGGATAAGTTTGTTAGTATGTAACCTTACCCGTACCTAGTAGAGAGGTACGTAACCTTATCCTTACCTAATAGAGAGGCTGTTTCGAACTTCTCTAAACTATATTTCTACTAATTCTAAAAGGATTGCTTATATAACCATATACAACCTAGATTAGTTCCTAGAGTTAAGTGTCTGATGAATACGATTGTCTAAATACAATACTAATTGAGAGAAAATGGAAGATTAAAATAATGTCTTTTTAATAATTGATTTTGAGTTGCATGGTAATATGCATTTAGTGGAGGAGAAAAATAGGAAACAATCTCCTAGGATCCCACAATCTTTTAGGCTAAGAAACAATTTCCAAAGATCCCAAAGTCTTTGAAATATCAAGAAATTTACTATCCTATAACTTATATACCCTAGGAGTAATCCCTAGTTTCATACTCTTCATTGTTCATGTTTCTCACTAAATTCTAGCAAACCTAACCTAAAATTCCAGCCTTATTAAATTCTAAAATCCTAGTTTAACATTTCCAACAAGAAACCCTAAAATCCCAGCTGTACCTAATATGAAATATTAGTATTCGAAGCTAAAATCTAGACCTGAAACTTGATATTCCATAGCTTAACATCAGCCATGTTTCCCTATTTTGTGGTTTTTAGCTATTGGTTGATACTTTTTCTATTTGTCCTACATCAAATGGTCATTTGTTGAGCATTACAAGGGCACTCCTTTTCCATAAAAATGTTCCCAAAAACTTTTTGTGGGGGATGCCTACTTATATAATAGGTTGCCAACTAGAGTGCTTATTTTTCAATCACTTCTTTAGCAATTCTATTCTAATCTAAGCTTCTCTAGTAATGTTGCTCCTACAATTTTTGGAAGTATAGCCTATGTTCATGTTCACTCTAAACATAGAGGGAAGCTTTCACAAATATGTTTTTGTTGGCTACTCTTCTACCCAAAAAGGGATACAAGTGTTTCCACCTGCAAACTCACAAACATTTGTGTCCGCTGATATTACTTTTGGTGAAACAACGCCTTTCTTTACTCAACCTTATCTTTAGAGGGAGAATTTGGATGAAGATAGGACAAAGTATTTATTTTTTCGTGATTTTTCCACGCAAACAGAATCTTAATCACATTTCCCAATTGAATCTGTTGAACCTAAAGAAGTTAAGGAAGCTCTAAGAGAAGAAAAACAAGGTAAAACCCTCAGGAATTGTTGGCTTATACTAGGAAGAGACCTATTTCTCTCCCAAAGCATGTCTAAACCCCACACAACCTTTTGTTGCAGCATTCCATACAATTCTAAAACCAACTGCACAAGCTACTGTTTCAGCATTTCAAACAGATTTATAATCAATTGAACCTACTACGAGCTCATCCGAACCCGATCGACAAATTGATAACGATCCTAACCTTGACCCACAAATTGGACCCATTGATTTAAGACCTACCCATTGCCCTAGGAAAGGTACTAGAATATGCACACAACGCCCATGATATGTGTTCATGACATATCAAAACTTGTCTGAAAAACACCTAACCTTACCATTCGCATTCCAAAAAATCTGACAGAGACAATAGGAGATGAGAGGAGAAGTTTTATGAAAGTGAGATGGATGCACTAGAAAAAAATAAAACTTGAGAGTTGTTAGAATTGCCCAAGGATAAAAAATTAGTTGGATGTAGGTGGGTATTGACAATGAAGTACAAATCTAATAGGACTGTTGAAAGATACAAGGCCAAGTTGGTTGCTAAAGGTTATACCCAAACCTACAAACATAGATTACCTAGAAACATTTGCAGCATTAGCAAAAATGAATTCTGTTAGGATTTTTTTTTCAGTAGTTGCCAACTTGGTTGGAACCTACAACAATATGATGTTAAAAATGCCTTCCTTTGTGGAAAATTGGAAGAAGAAATATGCATGAAAGTTCCACCAACTTTGAATCTCAAAAGGGAATGGTGTGCAAATTAGAGAAGGCCCTTTATGGACTAAAATAGTCACCAAGAGCTTGGTTTGGAAGATTCATGAAGGCTAAGATAAGATTTGAGTTTAAGCAAAGCCATGGAATTAATCACTTAAAGACAAGGGGAGTAACAATGCTATTGGTGTATGTAGATGACATTGTAGTCACCAGAAATGATGAAGAAGAGATGTCGGTGTTGAAAAAAAAATATATTAGAATTTGATATTAACTATTTTCTAGGAATTGAGTTTGCACATTCAAGGCAAGACATTCATTTCACAACAATGATATGTGATGGATTTGTTAAAAGAGATGGGAAGGTTGGGATGCAAGATCAAAGGACCAAATAGCTGGTGTTTTGACAATAGTCCAGTACAACCTTTGAAGACTTTGTTAGCAGGTTGGGAATGGAAGACATTCATTTAGAGGCCTGGCCTGGCCAGGCTCGGGCTTGACGCAATGATCGGCTTAGGCATGCTTGGACATGGCTTGGCCCATCACCATCATGATATATATTTCTTTTTAACCTATTTAAGAAATACTCAATAGAATTATTCAACTTTTAACATAATTATAAAGATGAATGGACATATTGATTTCTCCTCCACGATGACATTATTCTCTAAGAAGATGAGTGTTAAGGGACCACAAATAAGATCTCATTATAGGTTGTTGGCAGGAAAGTCTTCTTGATTTCCGTTGCTTTTCTCGTTCTTCGAGGACCTATGTTGAAAGCTTTAGTGGTGATTTGTAAGTGATCACCAACTCTCCTCTATGCCTTTTTTGAGTGAAAATATTGATGATCTTTTTGACTATGATCCTCCCCTTTAAATGGATTAGGATCCCAACTACAAAAGGTTAAGAATCCTTATTTAGGAAAACTTCCTAGCAAAAGGTTCATATTTAAATAGGAAATAATGATGTTACTTCCTAATTAATAAAAAAACATTAAAATAGAACTCCTAAAGTTTAGCTAAGAAACTTGAATGCTAAAATCATTTAACTATGGCTTCATATACTGCTCTTGTTTGCAGCTGTTTTTCTTTCCAATAAAAGCGTCCAAAACAATGAGCAATTATGCCATTGTCTAAATTTTCTTTATACTATGTTTCCTTTATTAGATAGCAGTTAAAAATAAGCTATTTTTATTGTCTTAATTTGTTTAGGATAAATCTATTTAGAATAAAGAATCTTTGTCAGAGCAGGATCTAGTTCTATTATGAACATCTTAGATGGAATTCCTGTATTGTTAAAGTTAGAGTTCCTAAATTTTTTGTTATACATATGTATTCAACATTTCAATGAGTAATGCTAAATTTATCTACAGAGTATTGAGTTCTGAAATTGGAAACTTTGATGTTTTCTCTTAAGAGTGCTTGTTAGATTCATAATTCATGGCTTCTAACAACTGTCTATCATTGTGTTTTTGTTACTTACCTTAACCTGATACTTCAAACCCAAAATTTGAACTCCTTCAAACCTAAAAATTTTCAGCAGCCCAGTTTTTTTGCATTTGCATGAGTTTTATTGGTTAACTGAGATATCTTCTATCTGTCCTACCTCAATAGCATACCACATAAATAGTTTAGTTTACTCTTTTCAATCATCGAGGTTCTCATGTAATTACGATCTAGCTTAAGTTTTCTTAAAGCATGGGCCATGCCTTTCCTTTTATTTTCATAATCCTAATGATTTTGACACTATAGCTGTGTGCAACTTATCGGAGTAGTTATCCTTTTACTATGTCATGTTCAAAAGTATCTTGCTGTAATCTAATAGATACCATTACTTATTGCCACAACTTCTGGTTGCAACTTCTTTCACTTCATTTAAAATCATTTCAAGTTTTCATTTCATTTGTAAATTCTTCTCTTGGAGTTTTTCTGATGCATGAAGTTTCCTTTGTAGGTTGAAGTATTCCAAAAACAACTTGAACTTGCAAAAGAGTTGAATCGACCAGCCTCTGTTCACTGTGTTCGTGCTTTCGGTTATCTTCTTGAGATAATGAAGTAGGAACACATTCTTATTTCTATTTCACATAAGATTATTACCTTGAGTTATTTACGAAATAAATAGAAATGTTTTTAGTATTTTCTTTCCAAAGAGGCATCCCCAAGATCTGATTCTGAATTCTAATGCATTCTGTCATCTCTTAATTTCATACCTTATACGTAGACTTTAGACTTTAAAAGAAATTGTATCACTCTGCATTTGAAATGTACAATAGCATTGCATAGAATGATGTTTCCTTCGCTATAATATGTGTTAACAGTTGCCGAATTCATCTTCTCTGATGGTACTGCTGGACATTTTACTGTAAGAATCATGAAAAGGGTTAGATTGAAACTTTTAATAACATTTAAGCTTGTGAAGTTCTAATTGATAGGTTAGGGGTGCATTTGAAATTCGAGTAAACTTCAGGGGAATCTTGTATTTAGCCCTAACTTTACTTCTGAGTTGCTTTGAAGTATCCCAAAAAACTTCTTCATACTCAAGTTAGATGAAAGTCATTGTCAATCTCGCCTCAAAAGAAATCCGGTGGTTGTTGAATAGCTTTTCTATTGGACCTTTAATGTTAGAAAGAGAAAGAGATAGGTTTACTCTTTTTGAAGTTTTAATTTCAACTAAAAGTTGAGATGATGCATTTCATATTTGAAATCCTAACTTGGCCTATAGGTTATTGTAGAACATGGTGAACATCTTCCAACTGTATAGTTTGGATATTAATCATTTTCTCAACTCTCCTTTAAAGCAAATTCAATGGCTGCTTGATGTTTCAGCTAGCTTATGCTTCATCACATATTGTTCAACATAAGCTTTGGTATGCACTATATTCTCATACCCTCTAATCTTTGTCACTGTCTTTAATATACTTATGTGTTCAGAAACACAGGACCTTTCCCAGCTGGTGTTATTCTCCATTCCTATCTAGGTTCACCCGATATGGTTCCTGAATTCACCAAACTTGGCGCTTACTTTTCATTTTCTGGTTTTCTTATGTCTATCAAAGAGCAAAAGGCAAAGCAAATGCTAAAGGCGGTTAGTTCGCTATTAGCATCAGCATCTCTATTCCTATATTTTTCAGAATTCAATATTCTAATGACAAAAGAATTCCAGGTATCTCTTGATAGAATTTTGTTAGAGACAGATGCACCTGATGCCCTACCAAGTAAAGAATTAGATTCTCTGTCTTTGGTTGCTGGAGATGATTTTGTAACAGAACGGATTCATTCTGAAGGGGAAAATTCTGCTTCAAGTACTGACAGTCTACTTGCTACATCTGATTCAGGAAATCAGTCAACATCAAAAGAAACATTTAATCATCCAGCAAACATTCATCTTGTATGTACCCCATCCCCCTTCTCTGTCATTATTGGTGATGATTATATGATAAGGTTTTGTGCTCTCTTAGTCATCATTTATGCTAATATGGAATCATGAACAAAAGTGTGAATTCTTTAATGGATTGTGTAATTTTTTTAGTTGGTAGTTTGGAGATGGTTTTAAAGGAGGTACAAGGGGTATGCATAAAGAATTCCTATTAAAGAATTCTTAGAACTCATTTATAAAGGTTTAGGAATCATTCCTAAGTAATATCATCTGTTTTGGACAGGAAAAGTAGTATGATTGGCAACAGGAAAAGTAGTATCATCTGTTTAGGAATCCAAATACTATTTTGGACAGGAAAAGAGGCACTAAGAGCATAAGAATTAGGCCATGTTTGGCAACAGTGGATTGTATTAACTGTTAGCTGATTCTATCAATGATTAGCTAATAGCTGATTATATTAGTTGATTTGATCAGCGGATAATATCATCTGTTTATTAAAGATGTTTGGTAAAATTAGTTGTTTAGTATTAGCTATTGATACATAAAATGACTTATGAGGGCATGAATATTATGTCTTAGAATTTCGTTGAATATTCTTATAAGAATGTAGATTTTAAATATTTAATTTTAAAATGACTTACCGGTGTTAGTAAGTGCACCGGACCCCTTCTTGGTTGGGTTGTTTCTCCCTTTTATTGGCCTCAATATTGTAACCATCCTTTGTGGAATTCATAGCTGATCCTTAGTTTATTAGATGGTTAATCATCACTCCTCGGCGACTGTCCTTAGCTTGTATTATAGAAAAAAACACCATCAAGTGATGGTAGAACTTGTTTCCCAAGAACTTAAACTCGAACTTGATCAAAATCTAGGTTAAGACCTGTAAGAAATTCAAAGATTCTCTCTCTTCCTGCAAACTTCCGTAGCATTGCAACATCTTCTTTGCACTTCATTTATCATCTTGATAGTAATCCAATTCAAGCCACAAGCTTTATAGTACTATAGTACTTAGTGACCGAGAGGTTACCTGGTGTTGATTTTGGTTCGGATCTCATAAATTACCACAACATCTAGCATTTTTGAATAGGTTTGACGAACAGTTTCTCAAATTTTTCTTTTAGTTGTTAAAAACATATAGGTTTGGCTCACTTCAGGTGTTGTAAAGTTCCACAACCATGACATGATAATGTTCTGCAATTCTTCTTTTGACTGAACTAATGTT
>JANZLD010000006.1:33221955-33240267 GCA_026413575.1 Erythroxylum carthagenense | reverse complement strand
ATGAACAACAAACAAGATCTTGACCAAGCAAGATAATTAGTTCCATCAAGTTTTACGGGACTAATTTGAAGTGAAGGATTATCAGAACTCGACATAATTACCTTCTTTCCCTCCATCTTCTCCAGTATTAATCAAAATCTCCAAAAAATAGAATATAGCAGAAAAATAGCTTTTGTATTGGCAGAAAAAATACCAAGAACAAAAGTACCGAAGGAAAACAAGAGAGCAAGGGTACTGGCAGATGGTTGAATGTTGAATGTGACACCCCCAAAGGAGAGGCAAGAGGCAGGCGACTCCAATGGAGAAAGAACGGCGGCGAAACAGTGGCCGGACGGTGGCGCATGGCACTCACGCGCGGCGACGGCAGAGGTTCTTCGACTGCTCGTGACGGTGTACGGGGAGACATCGGTGTTGGGTTTTTTCCGGGAAGGTTCGCCGGTCACAGTAGAGGGAGTCTAGGTGGGTGGTGACACAAAAGGCACAGTGATTTTAAGGCGAGTATACTCAGCCACGTGTTCGTCCTTGTTTGGAACGAACAACCAGAAAAAAATTTGCCCTAAATCAGACAGGGCTCTGATACCATGTTGAAGATTGAAAGATTGAAAGATTATTTGTATTTCACTCTTTCTGTACATAGGAACAATGAATATATACAGGCTTCCTAGGACTATTTAGGAAATAATCTAACTATTAACTATAGGATAATCTAGCTATTAACTATAGGGAATCTCTCAATTATAGGAGAGATTATAGGTACAATTAATACAAGATCAATGCATAAATATCTATAATCAACAAACAACATTCTCCAAAATTAATTATGAAAAGGCAATTGCGAGAGAGGTTTACAACCAATCTGGAAACGGGGATCAAAGAGTGCATCATTTTCAGAATAAAACAGAAATGACACTTGCCATTTGATGAAACAAACAAATATGTGAAACTGATTGCGGGAATTGGTCCACAGACCAACTCTAAAGAAGGCATCTCACTTTTTCTCTTTTGTGATGTTTATGATTCATGAATAGTTTGGGCTGCATAACACCAGAGGTGTAGATTTATGTTAACTATCTTCTTTGGCAGTAGACTCTGTGCTAACCAATAGCACCAACTGTCATAATCATCCAAGAAAAGCAAATTGTTTTCTTGTTTTTATTTTTTGCAATTTCTTAGAGCCAAAACAGTCCTTCCTCCAAAGAAAGAACTGTTTTATCTAACAATGTATCAGAAATTGCTAAACTTTCAGTAAGCATGGACACTATACAATAGCTGTGGATGTAGAATTTGGTCTAAGATTCAGATACCTTTATTAAAACAGCCGTCACACGACCACTAGTAGAAGCCACATAAAGTATATCATGCACCTAGATAAAGGGATTTAAACATCAAATAAGTGAAAAAGATCATGAAGCAATTTCAATACTTAAGTAAGTAGCCACCACGTGAATTTAAACCCTTAACTGAATTTCATTCAACAGATTTTAACATTAACGCTAGCAATTACACAATAAGCAAAGTGACATTAATAATGAAAAATTCCATATAATTTGTTGAAAGCAAGAACAATTGTATAAACTCAATACAATATTTATGAAAAGTGTCCATCCTAAAATCTAGTAATCCATTATGATGAAGAATTTATCTTCTATATTAGGCTTTCATTCTGTTATATGTTCTTCACAATACTACTGACTGTCAAGAGTAATGTAGAAGTATAAAAATCAAAGAAAGTATACATTTGATGCAAGGGGAAAAAAGAGCACAAAGTTACCAGTAATGTGTATGAGAAAAATATTCATCGATTGCTAAATATGCAAAAATTTAAAGGACGTGAGATTTAGCAAAAACAATGCACCCACAATAAGATAATGAAAAACAATGCACCCACAATAAGATAATGTAGACAAATTTTAACAATATGCCAAATGATATGCAAAAACAATCTTCAATTTACTTTTCAGAAAAACAATCTTCAATTTATGGCATAGTGAGATGGCAGATCTTTTCATAGAAGCAATTGCCAAGACTAAATTAGACTAAACAAGGACAAAACATGACACCAAGCAATATATAACACATTCTAACAAGGAAAACTGAGTCATGTATTTAGGCGTTCAACATTTACCTCATCAACTGCTGGTGATCCATATACACTGCCACCACAGGGAAGCTTGTAGATACATAAATGGTTTTCATAATCAAGGGCATATAGATTATGATCATGTGAACCACACCTACAATGATGTTTATTGAAGATAATTCTCTGTTCACAAGTGCAATGATAAGAAGTTGAAAACATTACCGATCAAATTCCACTTCATTCACTACCACACAGAATTCCTCAAAGAATTATTGGTATTTTTTCAGATTTATATAAGAAAAATGAGATTCAAAGGCTTCTAGCTAAGACGGTTCTTCAAAAGTACCTGGACCATTTGCTCAAGGTTCAGAACCACAAATGGAAATACATCCTTCACTAAGATTCTGTTAATAGTTGTAAGAAAGTTACAGCAAAAAAACAGCTAGAACATTGAGTTTCTGTGAACCAGCGATGTGCTAATCTCACTTCTTAAAAATTCAGGAAATAGGAACACTAAGGCAGGATTTGTTCCGATCAAAGGGAAAAGAACCTAGGCCGGGAAGGGAGAAGGCTGGATCATACCCTGCTCCTTAACATTGATGGTTTTGAATCTGTATTTCATGTTTCTTGATCATCTGGAAAGAAGTTTTAGTAAGCAAGGGTCTCGCTCTGGATTTCATTTGATTGAATCAGTTCTCCCATGATCAAACTCAATTATTTGTATATTTAGATTTAAACCAGAACTCAGAAGTCTTAAGTTCTTGCAATAAACATAATGAGAGTACTATTGCTGACACTCGTCCACTGGAGAGGCTTCAAAGTGCTAACAGCGGAGTCGCTTATAAATCAACAGTTCATCTTGTTAAGAATTTTCAATTTCTGCCTGCAAAAACTCTATCAATTTACCAAGTACACTAATAAGGAAGTAGACTTCATGGTTTTTGTGTCTTAATTCATAGTTGTTGCCAAAAACAAAAAGAACATCAGTATACATTAGAAAGATATACAAGAACTCAGTATAATGCTCACAACAGAAAATAATCCGGGCATTAGCTGACAAAAAATAAAATGCCAAATTATTACCAGATCAACTTCCTGCATAAATCCACATACGGCTGGGACTTTACCTTCAATTTTGGGAAAGACAAAGATATTTAGACATCAAGAAAGAAATACTTGAAAATGAGCGGTACAAATCTATAGAACTGGCATCTCTTCAAAAAAACTAAAAGTTTAAGTTAAATTAGCTTTGATACTATTTGGAAGTAGAAATAAAGGCGCAAGAGAAGAGAGAAAAATATACACATTGGTTTAACGTGGTTTGGCTGTAAAGTTTACTTCTACAAGCACAAACACTGCAAGGATACTCAGATGCATTTTTCACTAGGTTTAGTTTTGGAACATCAGTAGTAGTAGAACAGCTAGCAACTTCAGTGCTCGAGAGCCAAGGAGCTAAGGCACTTGAAAGACATTAGTAACTGGACTGAGGAGATATAAATGTTTGTATATAGTTGTAAATAATAGTTGTAGATATTAGCAGAAACATAAACAGTATTATTTGTCAATTATGGAAAAGGAATTAGCTGTAATTATGGTTCTAAATTATACACCTCTGTCAAAAGCTGATTTTATGCAACCCTGTTGAAGGTTGATTCCATGCCTCGTCAAAACGCAGATGTTGCCTTTTGGACAGCTACGGATTTCAAAATATTTCCTTAAAAGGATATGTTACTGAAGATACTATTTTTAAGGGCCAAATTCAGGTTGCACTTCGTATATGATGAGAATTATCCATTGAGAGAGCACAAATTTTGGCCCAAAGTTGTCCAAGTTGTCAAGGAAAAAACTTCAGTGTTCACATACAAGTGCATGTGTGTGAGTGTGAGAGAGAGAAAAAAACCTCAGGCTAAACATGGACAGTATGAAGCCCATGTGAAATTGTACTTCTGAAGGACAAGGAAGCTAACACAAGTTATCCATACAACTAAGCATATAAGACGAGTAATTAGCTTCCAAAATGACACATGAGAAATAAAATGTACAACACCTATATTGCAACATTACTTAAGACATCAAAAGAACAGCAGGTAAATGTATTTGGAGCATGGGCTACAACTCAAGAACTGACCTTTCAAATAAAAAAACAGAAGGAACAAGGATATCCAGTATCATACCTGACCAGATGTTTCAAAAATCCAACAGACATTGCCACTGAAAAAATCTAGAAAATAAATTTTCCCTCTGTAGCATCCAACTACAACCTGACAGATTATCACATACGAAAAGATCAAAACACGTCTAATGGCGACCAAAAACATGCAAATTGACATGATACCTTAAACTTAACAAGAACAACCTGAGAAAAATCACCAGCAATCGCTGCTGAACATTCAATTCTTCCTTCTAGTTTGGCTTCCCATTGGACAGACCCACTACAGAAAATCGTATTTAGGAACAGCACCTTAATTAAAAAATGAAAATCTTCATACATCAAAAGTATTCACAAGGTAGGTAAAAGCATCCTTGTCAACTTCAGTATTAAATTTCTACCAACCAGAAGCATCGGAAGTACAATGACTTGGTGGATCACGAAGCAGAAAAATCTCAAAGTCCAAAACATGCCAAGTCCGCAGCCAAAATGAAAAGCAATGGTTTCAAACGTTATGAGAGTTGATGGGAACATAATTCTATTTTTATATTGCACTTAAATTCTCTGAACTATGTCAATAGGAGAAGCAAAAACAATCAAACTAGAATCATAGAAAGACCACTCGACCATATTTGATTGTTTGTCCCCTATTCCTTTTTTTTTTACTTCTCTTTATTAAATTAATAGTAGGAACTCATAATAGTTTAGGGAAACAGTAAGATGATACAAACTGCAGACCAACAATGGCTAGTGAAGATAAATGATGATGAGCAAACAAAATTTAACAGCAAAGAGTGAGTAAAGATAGATTAAGACAGAAACTGAGAGCAAACAACAGACTAATGGCATTAAGTGCAATTCACTGGAGGAGAAGCACCACTTAATATTATTCTTGAACAGTGGTGGCGATACTTGACATACCGAAAACTAGAAAAGAAGAAATATTGAAGTACTTGATATTCCATTATAACTTTTTAAAATTCTTTAATTCCATTATAACTATTTTATACAGGATGCACATAATAGTAATACCAAATACTGAATCTTTAAGATTTTTAGCACGTTCATTTGAAAATGAGTAATTCATAGTTTATATTACAAATTCGAGAAGTGATTCCTATACATAACCCTTTGTTTTAATTCCTTAAGTATAAATTCCAGCCCTAAATTATAAATTCCAACAAAACTAAACACTTCCAACAATCCAACATTTACAATATATACACTTTTTCAACAAAACGTTCAACCATAAGCACGTATTATCCATCCATCCATCATCAATTTGATAAAAACTTTTAACTTCAGCTATAGTTACTAAACAAAATGCGCACAGAAAGCTACTTAGTAATGAAGATATGAAGAGTTGATCTCGCAAATTTTTAAGAGGGAGGACAAAATTGAATCTTGCCTTAACAAGTTAGAATTCCTATAGGGTATAGGCAAAACACACAAGATCAACAATTGCTGATGAATTTGGAGAAGATGAAAACAACCAATACTCTTAAGGACTAGAACAATATAAATTGCTGAACAAAATGTTACGGAATAGCTACCAAAGATTCATGGGGAAACCAAAAAACAAAACGATTATTTGACTTTACTATAAGAGGTACAATATTTGGTGAGTACTTGAGATTTCCTTAGAGATATCATTAGAAAGGCACTAGTTGAGATTACCAATTTTTTGAGCAAACTAGATACACATTTACTAGATTAGACAAATAACAATATGAAGTATTGAGTATAGAACAGCTGCAATATAGCAATGAAATAAGACCAACTCTCAAATACATATATATATTGTTAGAGATTAAGATTTGATTAAGGGGATTTTTGGGGAATATGATTGTGATTTGATTGAGAGGATTTTTAGGAATTATAATTGTAATTTACCTTATGTAAATAAGATAATCTAATATGTACAGAGAGGGGGAGCTATTGATTTCTACAAGCTCTCACTATCCCTTTTCTCAATTTCTCTAATTCCTCATTCATATTATGGTATCAGAGCAGGTTCTCTAATCCTGTCGGTTAAATCATAAGTGACTTCAAAACTAAAAGTGTTGAAGGACCACCATTATGGTTCAACAAATTACAAATTGAAAATCGAATGGAACAAATTGTGTTGCCTGGGAGAAGGCGATCATTGTATATCTTAAAGGCCTAGGCCAACTCCTAATATTAGAAGTGGGAACTACATGACAACTTACTGACATGTGTCAACATGTGAACTCCGTAAAGGAGCTATGGGAGTATGTAATACTTTTATTTTCCAGTGATATTACTCGTAATATGATTTCTCTATGGAATTGTTCAAGTGTGAGCAAGGATAGAAGAACCACACCAAGTACTTTTCAGAAATCAAGAAGCTATTTGTATATCATTTAGCAGCCCAATCGATAACAACAAATAAGAATCAACTTCTAAAGGAAAGAGACGAGTTATTCGTCATGAGATACTTAGTTGGCTTAAGACCAGAATATGAACCAATTCAGGCGAAGATAGTAGCACTAAACTCCCATCCCTCATTGAGATATATTCACAAGTATCTCGATCCTTGAAGGGACCAACACAAGAAAGCGATGACAAGTCTACTCTAACTGTTCACAATAGTGGAAGAGGCAATGAAGATCGAAGTAGCGGTGGTAGTCATGGAGGAAGGGGTAGAGTAGGCCAAAGGAAATGTGACCATTGTGGCAAGGATGGCCATGTTCGGAACTATTGTCGGGACTTACATCCAGAGTTGAGCCCAAAGCCCCCTCAGTTTGCTAATATTGTGGAGACTTTTGATCGTTTTGCCTTAACAAGTGGAAACAAGGTAATTTCTGAATAAGAATATGCAGCTTTTCTCCAACATCAAGCGACTAAGCAAGCAACCAAACCATTAGCAACAGTAAGTTGGTGCGAGTCTGGTATAAGGATAATATGATCAAGAAGTTTTGGGTTATCTGAAACATGATCAATGGCTACTAAATCTGTAACCCAAGGTTTAACAAAGGATACAAACTGTGTGATTACCTAGGTGAGCAAATTACTAGGATAAGTGGGCTTGACACTACATTTCCTTCTCCTTCAATGACATTCCTGACAACACTATATATTCAAAAATTTTCGTTTAACTAAATGTATATTAGTAAACATAACAAATCATTGAATTGCTTTATATGTTGTTTCCCTCATTCTATTGTTATCCAGGATTTGCAGGCAAAGAAGATGATTGGAGGAGGGCATGAATCTAGGGGTCTCTATTATTGTGATAGTTGTTCAACCGACTACTCAGTTGTTGCTTCACCCCTCCAAATCCATAATCACCTTGGTCATCAATCCATCCAAAAATTAAAAAAACTGATTCCTAATTTAACTCAAATCTTCATCTAGATTGTGAGTCTTGTCAACTTAGGAAACATCATCATGTTGTCTTTCCATCTAGAGTTAATAATAGAGTCAAAAGTTCTCTTGTGTTAGTTCATTATGATGTTTGAGGTCCATCTCGTGTTACCTCAAAACTTGGTTGTCGTTACCTTCTTTTTGTTGATGATTGGTCTAGAATGACTAGGCTATATCTAATGAAAGAATGTCTAGAATTGTTTTCTATTTTCCAACCGTTCTGCTTTGAAATCAATACTTAATTTGGTTGTCTTGTTCGTATCCTCATAAGATTTAATGCGAAAGAATATTTTTTTGAATCCTTTTGAGTCTTACATAAAAAATTGAGGCATGATTCACCAATCTTCTTACTCTCACACACCAAAACAAAATGTTATTGCTAAAAGAAAAATCAGGCATGTCATAAAAGTTGCTCAAACCTAACTAATTGAGATGAAGGTTCTCAAGGAATTTTCGCTATCTTATTAACAGAATGCCATCCACCACTCTTAAAGGTTAGATCCCTCATATCTTTATGTTTCCTAATAACCCCTCTTTTCCTCTTTTGCCTCGTATCTTTGGATGTTTCTACTTTCCTCACAAGCTCTAGCCATGAGTCAACAAATTAGCTCCATAAGCCATCAAGGGTATCTTTCTCAATTACTCGAGGTCACAAAAGGGCTATCGTTGTTACAACCTCTCACTTAAAAGATTCTTTGTGCACAGATGTGACATTCTTTGAAAGCAATACATACTTTCATGAGAATCAAGATTCCAAAAGCTTACATCATTGTTTACCCTCACTTTTTGACAACTCATCAGATAATTCGCCTAAAAATTCAGACAATTCACCTACAGATTTTGATCCTTCTTATCTTCATCAAATGTCCCGATCACATTTGCAAGTTTATTCCTAATGACCTCGTCAAATGGTAGATAGTCATTCGGATGAGCCCTCTTGATCCAGCTCTCGGAAAACCCCTATCCTTTCTCCTTTGATAAACATAACGAACTGCTAGCCTTGGCCCATCACCTCTCCTCCAACTCCTAATACGTCACTGATAAAGACTTTAGGAGAGCCACACCCCAAAAGCTAGCTTATAAGGGTAGAGAGCCCAAAATCTTTATAATCCCATATCAACTTTGTATTTAATCAATATGGGATTCAAGTCCCATACCTTGCAATTAGATCAAACCGTAACATTCGTCCCCCCATAACGACCAATGTCCTCATTGGTCACGGCCATGTTGGTCACGGCTGACACTTTCAGGTCACCACTCCATGGGTCACCACTATGAGATCCTTGTTAGTCACGGCCACGTTGGTCACGGCTAGCGCTACCAGGCCACCACTCCAAGACCGGCTCTGATACCAACTGATAAAGACTTTAGGAGAGCCACACCCCAAAAGCTAACTTATGAGGGTAAAGAGCCCAAAGTCTTTATAAATCCCATATCAACTTTGTATTTAATCAATATGGGATTCAAGTCCCATACCTTGCAATTAGATCAAACCGTAACAGTCACCTCTCTCCAACTCCTAATATGTCTCCAGATCCCAAAAACGGTGAACTAGACTGGCCTATTGCCTTAAAGAAAGGCAAACAATCTTGTACCAATCATCCGATTTTTAATTTTGTTTCTTATAACAATGTGTTCCCCTCCTTTTGTTCCTTTTTATCAAACCTGAATTCTATGTCTATTCCTAAGAGTATATCAAAGGCTATACAAAACCCTGGGTGGAAGTAAGGTATGCAAGAGAAAATAGATCCTTTATGGTCAAATATCTCCTGGAAGCTTTTTAGTCCTCCTTATGATGCCTTAATTGTTGGTTGTCAATGGGTATATACCATTAAGACTCTTGTTGATGGATCTATTAAAAAGACCACCTTGTTGCCACAAGATACACACAAGCATATGGTATTGATTATTATAAAACCTTCTCTCCTATGGCAAAGATGGCATCATTTCGTATTTTTATCTCCTCAATCACAACTTATTCTTGGCCTCTCTACCAACTTGACGTAAAAAATGCATTCCTGCATGGTGATTTAGAAGAGACAATCTATATGGAGCAACCTCCAAGGTTTGGTGCTCAGGGGGAGTCTGAGAAAGTGTGCCTATTGAAGAAATCATTATATGGAAGTGGGCCCTAATATGGAAGTGGGCGGAGCCCCAACGGATCAGGGCTTTCCTTTGGTTGATGAGCAAGAAAAAGCTTCTGACTAACCAACAAAGAGTGATACGCCATATCGCAACGGATGGCAGGTGTCACACATGTGGGCAAGAAGAGACCACACTCCATGTCATCTGAGACTGTCCGAGAGTGCAGGTTTTTTGGTGAAAATTTCCCTCGATAACAGTGGATACGGCCTTTTATCAACAAGACGTGGAAGTATGGGTGAAATCCAACCTGATGAAACACTCCCAGGTGTTGCAAAAGGACTGGGCTACTATTTTTGGAGTCGCTTACTAGATGTTATGGCATTGGCGTAACAAAAGCCTGTTTGAAGCTAACTTTGTTTGGCCGCAAGATGGTACGAGAGCAGTTATGGAGTACGTGGAGTGGATAGTCAGAGCAAGGGTGGTGGAAAGCTGTGTGTTTTCGGCACAGGGTTTATCAGTCCAAACTGCCGTAAGACTAGGTCAAACTTAACACAAATGGAGCGGTTAAACAAAGGTCGTTCATCGCTACAACTAGGGGTTTAATTCGGGACTGGTACGGCCAGTGGTGCGGTGGGTTTATAAAGCACATCGGACAAGGATCACCGCTAGCTGCCGAACTCTGGGGAATCCACTCGGGCCTCACCTTGGCTTGGTCGCTTGGGTACTGCCAAGTCATTATCGAAGCGGATTCCTTAGAAGTCATCAATATTCTATCCTCTTCAAGTATTGAGTTTTCTAATAATTTTGATTTGTTGACAGGTACCCGTGGGCTAATCCAACGAGATTGGGAGGTACAAATTCAACACGTGCATCGCAAAAGAAACCAGTGCATGGATAACCTAACCGCTCTCGCAATCCTTGCCAGCCCAGGCATGCATTACCTTCAGGAGCCACTGATGTCAGTAGTGGAGCTCATCCACCGGGACCAGCTTTGTACCACAGAACAATGTGATAGTTTATTTTATTTTCAGTTTTTGAGTTTTCCACTGTACCAAACAGAAAAAACAATCTCCTATAGCATGGTTTGGACAATTCAGCTCAGTTGTGAATAAATTTGGTCTCAAGCAATGTGGAGTAGACCATTCGGTGTTCTATGAACACATAAGATTAGGTAAAATTCTATTGATCTTATATTTTGATGATATTGTTATTATTGGTGATGATCAAAATGGAATTCATAGATTAAAGGAATTCTTGCAACAACAATTCAAAACAAAAGATCATGGTTTATTGAAGTATTTTTTGGAATCCAAGTTGCAAAATCTGAAGATGTATTTGTCTCTCCTAACAAAAGTACGTTCTAGGCCTTTTAGAAGAAGCTGGCTTGTTGGGAAGCAAACTGGTGGATTCTCCAATGAATCCCAACTCAAACTTGATGCAAACCAAGGAGAACTCTTAAAAGATCCAGGAAATTATAAGAGACTGATTGGGCAATTAAACTATCTTACAGTTACTAGGCCTGACATCTCATTTAGTACAAGTGTAGTGAGTCAATTTATGAATCCCCTTGAACTAGCCCTTGGAATGCAACTATTTGAATCTTGAAATACCTCAAGCACAATCATGGCAAAGGACGTTTATATAAGAACCATGGTCATTGTCCAATTCAGGCCTATAGTGATGTTGATTAGGCTGGTTCTAAGACTGGTGGACTATCTTCTACAGGATATTACATGTTTGTTGGTGGCAGTCTGATTTCATGGAAAAGTAAGAAGAAACAGTTGTTTCTTGTTTAAGTGCAAAAATAGAATATATAGTCATCACATATATGATCCGAGAACTTGTCTGGGTAAAATATATGTTGCAGACACTTGGATTTCAACAAACTCAACCTATAGAGCTAACGTGTGATAATCAAGCAGCCAATTACACAACTTCTAATCTAATTTTTCATGAACGGATAAAGCATATTGAGATAGACTATAACTTTTTCAAAGATAAGGTGCAACAAAATGTGATAACAACCATTCAAGGGAAGCCTGTGGACCAGTTGGCTGATCTATTTACCAACTCTTTGGTTGGAAGTCGTGTAACACGACTATGTAACAAGCTTGGAGCTTATGATATATATGCTCCAACTTGAGAGGGAGTGTTAGAGATTATGATTTGATTAAGAGGACTTTTGGGGATCACAATTGTGATTTGATTTAGAGAATTTTTAGGGATTATAATTGTAATTTACCTTATATGAATAAGATAATTTAGTAAATAAAGAGAGGGGAAGCTACTGATTTCTAAAAACTCTCACTATCCCTCTTCTCAATTTCTCTCAATTCCTTATTCATATCATATATAAATATGGAGTAAAGGATGTTTTTGAAGGAGAATAAAAGGAAGTACCAATTTCAAAAGACAAGATTGATACAAGTAACTCTCAAAGAGAGACATGTATGACATCATCTAATCATACAGGTCAACTTTCATCAATTTGAGAAGCCTAATGAAGAATAAGATTAAGCATTCAAGTGTTATAGTAGTTAATCACTTAATTATTTTTTTTAATAGTTTAAAGGTTTATTTTCCTTAATAGTAAGTTTTAGACTATTTTGTGTATCCATCAATTCTTTGATAAAGAGCTCAATTAGTATTAGGGTTATTTTTTAATTTTGCTCAATTAGGTTAGCATTAATAGCTCTTAAAAGAATAAAGTTAACTCCACATTGTCAAACCAAACTCTAGCAACAGTGATGAAACAAAGAGAGACGATGAGACACAGGTCGTGATTTCAATAGCAGTCTTTTGTCAGTGATTGATCCCAACAGTTATGGGGATTTTTTAGCATCACCCAACTCTAATACCATATGAAAGTAATATAAATAAGAAAGGGTAAAGAAGAGCAACACAAAATTTATTCCCACATATGAATAGATTGTGTTATTAATTAGGTTTATCCCATCTATATACTAATACAAGCATTTTTAAATAGCCTATCTAAACTATTCTATTATATGATACACATTATATTAGTAGGTACATAATGATAATACTAAAAATTAATTTCTGAGATCAACAATTTCAAACTTAAAGAGCGATTCCTAATTTCTTTTGACAAATGATAAGGGTGAATCCTAAATCTATCCATTTGTTTTAACTCCTTATTTATGCCAAACCAATATTCTAAATTCTAGTTTAACTAAAATTTTCCAGTAGTCCTAGAATTACAATTTATACTTGTTATTAACAAAGCACTAGCATATTCTTTGTCCTTCCTACATCAACTTTATGATGTTTACCATCAAATCAATTGTAATCACTACAAGCCTGCAGCAGGCATTTGCTACAACCCAAACAAAAGTCCTCTCATATTGTATTAATTAAAGCATACGCCTTACAATTTAAATGCCCCGAAAAAGTTCCAACAATTTGATCTAACTTAAAAATCTGAAATATTTGTTATGTAGTGGCCATTCAAACAATTAACATGATATGAGTACGATTTGCAATATAGTGATGAATGATAGACAAATGGATAGGAGTCATGACTATATTCAATACTCTATGGAATAGGCATTCTTTCTTGCACAAAATGAAGTTTACCTTTTGACATTTATACAAACAAACTTTTGTGCATGGGATCCAACAAATAGATAGGCATCCTGGTCTTTTAAGACCACAAGTGGCGATGCGTCAACGCAAGACTCCATGTCAACTTTCCACAATTCTCGCATGCAAGGGTTTGTTCTACTTTTTGAATATCCTGTTAATCTAATTACTTGACATTCATTGCCCAATCTACTCTTTCCACCATATAAAACCTTATTGCACTGACTAAAAGAACATGACATTGGAACTGAAACAGACCAAATACATCCATTCATAGTCGCAACACATTTTGAAGGGTTGTGTTTCTCCGTATCACCCTTAAATCGTTTGGAATGTATAGCATGTTCCTCACTTTTCTCATGAGATTTCTTTAAACTCCACTTGTGTGATTCAAGACTAAGAAGATCAGGACTCGTAAAACTCACTGCCTCTAGCATATCCCTATTATCTGCTTTCATATCCGATTTCAAAGTACCATAAGTGTTGACATCAATTCTGTAAGACTCCTTTTGATCAATAAGAGCAATGTGAAGTTTGGTGGGAGTATGAAAGTTGTAAATCATTCTCATATCAATTCCAAGATTATAACATAAATGAGCTGCAGAAATGGAATCTCCTCCCATGATAAAGAAATCCGTGTCATCAGAAACCTCTTGAACCAGCAAAGTGTCACAAAATGCCTGTCCAAAAATCATAAAATAAATATAACTTTGTTGATAGGGCTTGAAGTCAGAAAGATATTAATTAAAGGGTTATTCGTCCTCTAACTCAATAGGATCATTAAAGGAAACCAAAATGTCTAATTAGGAGAAACAATGCATGTAAAGTGATTACTTTCAAGTATAATACATAAAGGCTCCCAAAAAGCATGTGGGCAAGTTGGCCTTGAAAAGTGATCATTATCAGTTCCATCAAATAGGGCATCCTTTTTCTTAATGCTACTAGGACTAAGAAACCAAAAGTAAGAGCGCTAGCTATAAAATATTCACAATACATCATTGGTAATAAGAAACAACTAAACATCTATAGCATAAACGAGCAAAATTAATAGTTGTATACTAAGAAAATTTACTTAAACACAGGGACAACCAAAAAATGGTCTTGCTTGTGGTGTAATCCATGAATGTTATGTGTTGAATTAGAATATAATTGAATTCCAAATAGGAATCATCCTCATTCATACATAATCACCAACAACAGTAAATAGCTAAGTAAAAATGAAAATGGTGTACCATATTCTCCTTGAGTATAATTCCACCAATATTGGTATAACCTCACTTTCAAAACCAATGCAAGTCATTCTTTTCTAGACTATCGTTGGGTTTTTATTCATATAATAAAAGACACTGGGCAAAAAAGATACCACTTCATAGGGATGAATGATTACCTTTTTGATAGTTTGCAATAGATCACTAGTCATGGTGTCACTAGTTTTATCTTCAACCAATGATGAACTTGCCAAGAAAGCATAATCAATTTTTCCACTTAGAGATATAGGCAATGATTCTACCAACACAAATCTACTAGGAATCATGGCTAAAGGAACTTTGCTCATCAACCAAGAACGAATTGAAGATCTCGCAAAATCCCCAAAATTTCTTTTATCCTTTACCACCAAAAATGCTTCCAAGAGTGAAATTTCCTCAGGACTTTTATGGTAAACTACAGCAGCGTCCATAACTCCTGGATGTCCATCAAGGGCATTTTCAATCTCATCTAAAGATAAACGTTGCCCATTAACCTTAATGATCCGATCTGTTCTACCCAAAAATAAAAGGTTACCACAAGGTAGTCTTCGTGCAAAATCGCCTGTTCTGTGATACACTTGACTTCCACAGTCACCAACCAAACAATTACAAATTTTGAGATTTTTATGCATTTTTACAAAGCCATGATCCATCCCATCAGACTCATAAATATGAGCATTTGAAACACAAGGACCGCTAACATGCATTTCTCCTTGAGTATCACTTTCACCAACAAGTATTACCTCACAATTAGTTATAGGTACACCAATTGGTACACTTGTTAGTTCTTGGGCCTCCAAAATCATAGGCAGCATTTTGCAATCGAAGTATGTGCAATCACCAGATACCTTAATTAAAACATCCATATGTCAGTCCTAAAAAAAAATCAAAGAACAATAACTGGTAGTATAACTAGAAGCCTATTACAACTATAAAAGTAGCAACACAATCAACGAACAGCCAAATTAAGTGCATCAACACTATATGGAATATTTGATCCTCAAATTAAGATTACTTAATTTAAAAAATAAAAGACAGCTAGAGAAAGGGCCACCTTAAAGAAGCACCATCGATACCATGATTTATAATTTAATACAAGGATATAATTGAAGGAAACAAGTAAGATATGAATACAAATGAAGATCATAAACAATATGATAAATGGAAGGATTAGAAATGTCTAACCTCTGTACTGCCATATAAATTTAAGATAGAGGTCCTCGGTAGTAAATTTGAAAGAAGATGCCACAAGGATAAAGGAAAAACTTCACCACTTAGCACTAACACTTTCAAAGAATATGGAATTTGTGTTTCATGTTTACTTTCCAAAGTAGGAAGGATCATTCTCATTAATGAAGGAACCGTAATGAACCTATTAATAGAATAGGCCTGATGAAGCAATTTGAAAATTTGTCAGTGATTAAAACCAGGAAACAATTAAAAAATAAAATTAGCAAACATCAAAAGAAAAGTTGTACATCAATCACATAAAGAGTTGAGAATAAAAATTGCAAGCACAAAGATTGCACCATCAAAAGAAAAGTTGTACAGCAATCATATAAAGAGTTTAAAATGAAGATTGTGCGTTCAATATGTCACTGGAGAAGAAAATCCAATCAATCTCCCAGCAATTAATATTTCTGTATTCTTTCTAATAAGAAATACTTGACTGATCTTTTAGCATGGAACTACTAATAGGTGAAAAAAAATTTATGGACACAAGGGTAGGGAATATAAATACACCAAAAGATGTCACAAAAATCAAAGACAAACATTTGCACGTGCCATAAATTCAGTACACTCAACTTAAATTACAGCAACCAAATAAGAAAAACTTTCTTCGCTATATTATTTCAAACAAATTCAAAAATATCTAAAATGTAAACATATTCACACAAAATAGAAGGGAAAAAGATTTGCCTTCTTAATGATTTAGGATTACACGTTTATATACACCTTAAAGTAGGAGGAAAAATAAGATACAATCTCTAAGAATAGGAATCAATTTCCTAAGATTCCACACTCTCCTTGGAAAAGAGAATAGTATCTAGGATTCTACACTCTCCTAGGAAACAACAATGGGTTAAGATCATAATCTTTGGGATATCAAGAAAATGACTTTTCTAAAACGATATATAATAAATATACAACTCGACACTCCCCCTCAAGCTAAGGAATAGATGTCCCCCATTCCTAGATTGGAAATAATATCATGAAAATTTAAACTGTTCAACCGCTTTGTTAGAACGTCAGCTAGTTGGCTTCCCGACAGAACATATGATGTGCATACAAGCCCTTCCTCCAATTTCTCCATGATGAGATGTCTATAACTCCAATGTGCTTTTTCTTATCATGTTGAATAGTGTTAAGAATGATATTGATGGTTGATTTGTTGTCACAATAGAGCTTCATAGGATCTTCCTACTTAACTTTCAAATCATCTAGAATAATCTTCAACCTTGAACAATTGCTCTAAACATTTTCCAAAAGCAAAAGCTTAACGCATACAACCCAACAAGAAATGAGAGTTCAGGCATAGTAACAATACAAATAAAAACACAAATTGTAAAATTAAATTCAATCCCAACAAATTAATTCCACAAAACAAGCAATAATGTAGACTCATCAAAGAAAAAGAAATTGAAAAATAGAAACTAAAGTATATAAAAAGTCAATAAACGTCTGTACCTCTAGAAAATTAATGATAGAAAATGGGTGCACCCTCAATTCGTTGAAGGGGGGTATGACCAACGAACATGGAGTAAGCATAGCACCAAGAAATTCTTGGAGGTGGTCAACAAAGCTTATAGATGTTTTGAACAATAAAACTTCCTCTACATGAAAAGGATAAAATTCATGCATCCATTGAAAGCGATTTAAAAGGCCTGAGAAGAAAATAAAGGATATAAAACCATAATGCTTGTTTCACAAACAACAACTAGATAACTGAATTATGACAACAAAAATGCTAAAGAGACAGAGCTCATATTTGTACTTTTCTAATTTAGATGCATATTATGCAGCCATCATCAAAACACAAAATTTGGCGACTTGGCGCCTTACACTTGTATGTTATGCTAATATTTTCAAATGACAGAAGAATTTATAGGAAATATCTTAGGATCACAGAAATCCTAGAACTAAATATGTTTTGATGCAGAAGAATGACTATTGTAAGTGAAATGAAATTAATCAAAAACAAAAAGGACTCCAACAAGTTGAAAAGTAATTCTAAAAATCAAGTACATAAAAGGAGACAAAATGCAAAAGGAATGGCATGCCACTGGATCATATATGGTTAATATGTGGATTTGATCACTTTTCTCCTTTAGAACAGAATCAAATAAGTAGGTTAGAAACACAAGAGCTTCTAAGAAGATCTTACATTGAAAAGCTATTTATTTCTGAATTAAAAAAGTTTCCTACACCACGACACCTAACATTACAGAAGTTAGTCGTGCAATAATAAACTGGAAACTCCAACACAATACCTTGTTCAGTGCCGCATACGCCTTTGGGCTTTCCTGTTGACCCAGATGTGTACATTATATAACAGAAAATTCTTTTCTTCACTTTCTCACAGGGCCAAACTAGGTCTAGCGGACCAGTACAATGTTGAAAACTATCTTGTATTGAAAAGTTTAAGACAGGACAATAATCGAATTGATCAAGCCCTTTTGATATGCTAACAGCATCATAACCTCCTCGGACAAATGATAACTCACAAGTGATAACAAGATGAGCATCTGAGGAGGAAAGAA
>JANZLD010000006.1:32980431-33013930 GCA_026413575.1 Erythroxylum carthagenense | reverse complement strand
CTTTTTGGTTTTGTTTAGGGGACTGATAGATTGGTCTATTCTGACATTGGATGACTGTATTCAGATAATTATTTTGGATTATCGATTTACTGATTATTGTTTAGATTGTGATTTTATTACTGCGATGCCATATGGATTTAGAGAAATTTTCTGGTAGTGAAACTTTATCTTGAGATACTTGTCGGAATGACCTTTGGGCGTCCCGATGTGTACCCTACGATGAGGGGGCGCTACACCATTGGCCAAAGGTTTGTAAAAATACGAACAAACATTAGCTCCATGACCAAGCATTCCACAGATACCACAGACTTCTTGATTTGGAACGTTTTGGGTAGCCTTATAGTTAACATCTTCACATATCTCGTTGACTCAACTAACTGCATAGTCAACTCTTGATTCGAGTTCACTTCATGAACTCCAACTCTTCTTCCCTTAACGCTCTTTTGTTGAGAATTTCCCCCCAATATTTCAAAGATTTCATATGTTTCTTCGACCGTCCTCTCTCCTAACTCCTCTTGCTACATTGTCCACCAATTACTAGCACTGCTGTGTCAACCCATCATAAAAGAATTGGTTTAGCATGTGAAGCAAAAAATAATGGTGTGGACATTATATCAACAAGAGCTTAAAGTGCTCCCACGCCTCATGAAATGGCTCTCCCTCCATCGTAGTGAATGTAGTTATCTTGGTGCGCAACTCAAATGTCTTTTGATAGGAATAGAACTTTCCCATGAATTTGTTATACACCTCCCATATAGTCAAAGACTCGGAAGGAAGGGTCATCAACCATGCCTTAGCCCAATCCTTCAATGTGTATAGGAAGCATCTCATTCTGAGTTGATCTTCATTTAATTCATCCAATGGAAAGGTTTGGAGAGTGGTATAGATTTCCCAAATAAAATTTAAAGGTTCTTTATTGGGAACCCCATAGAATAATGGCAACATGTTGCAATGGATACTCTTCAATTCATAGTTCCTAGTTACCTCTCCCAAACATATGCACGAAGTGACAGTACCAATCACCAGTCTAGCATTCTCCTTCACTACTAATTGCCTTTCACCCATCTTGTGGTTATTCACTTTATCCTCATGCTTAGGTTCCTTGCAATTGTCTTTAGAGTCCCCTTGAGGTCTTCATCTTCAATGTGCGTTATCAATAAAAGGTACGGGTTCATTATCCAAAGATCTCCTTCCTAGCATAAACCAAGTGAATTCACTACCTAAAGTTATCCTACCTAGCACAAACTAACTATGAAAAGCACTAAATTAATAACAAAAATTAAAAACATGTAACAAAATAACATAATAAAACATGCATGCATGAATAAACACAAACAATCAAAATCACTTAAGCAAACAGAAATAATCAAAATTAATTCAAGTTCAAAACGCTAAACACCTAAAGTTTCAAAAATTACTTAGGCCGTCCTACTCGCAATTATACGAGGTAGTTGTAGTGATTACCTAGGGTCGTCTCCCATAGAGGTGAAATTGGTTAATCTAAATTAATCTCGAATGAAAAATAAAAATATATGCAATCCTAAACATTATATCCTGAATTGTTAAGTGAAAGCTTTAAAGAAGGTCACGAAATTAGAATGAAAAATAAAAGATTCAACCGGAAGAAAAGACAAATAGATTAATCAAGATGGAAGGCTCTTGAGAATTAATTTCACTAATTTAATCTCATATACATGACTAAGGAAAAATGATTGGAAAGTTATCTTACTGCAATTAATAGTTAGGTTATAAATCAACTTGAATAATAAACTAATCTAACTTTCATATTCAACCAGTTATCATCCGAATTAATTAAGGAAGCCCGACTACTAATTACTGCTTAAATTAATATATTTCAAATTCTTAACCTAAGCTTTTATAGTTTCTCATTCCATATTAAATTTCTCCTCTAGGTCCGTCGTTTAATACTAAAATGATACAAGTTTGATCATGCTATTACATCCATTCAATTCAAAAACTATAGCAAACATATCACAACGACACAATCCCTCACTCATGCATATTTGACTAAAATAGCTACATTAATCCTTAAGAAAAAGAGATCAGCTCATCATAGCATAAACACAGTTTATCATCTCCATACACTTTAGTCCCATGTTACTGTTAATAGAAGTATTAAAGCAATAAAACAGTGAATACTAAATGAACTATGAAAAGAAATCAAATAACAATCAGTTAAGCTATAAAAGTAACAACTTCAGTAAATAACAGAAACACTGTAATAGATGAATAACAGAGCAAGCAAACAGAGATCGGGTGAGTGAGGTGTGGTGGTCTCTTGCCCCTCTCAAGCTTCAGCTCTCACCTTCTACTTCAGCTTGTTCTTACCAGATGGTTGAAAGCTTGTTTCTACTTCCAACTCTCTGCCTTGTTTCTCTCTTGTTCACCGACTCCTTCTGTTCTCTTCTCTTTTTCTCTCTTCTTTCTCTGTCTCTCTCTGTCCCTCCCCGAATGTGTAACGAGTGAAGAATAAAATGAAAGATAGTCTAGTGTACCGGCACCACCTCCTCCTATTTGCAGCATGCTCCTAGATTTAGAGTTTTGAGCTATCCCTCCTACAGATGACATGTAATAAGTTGCTGAATTAAAGGAAAAATAAGTCACGGGGGAGACTTTGTTTGTCACCCCCATAAGGGCTGGTCACCACCGTGACTAAGCTTGTCACGGTGGTGACAAGTTAGTCACCAACTTTCTTTGTTTTTCTTTCCTTTTCATGCAAATTATTTACTTGAACTTTCATTTTTCATGCAAAAATTTACAAAATAATCCAATTAACATGCATATAATATTCACATCATTTTCACTCAATTCTTCTCTCATTTTGATCAAAAGACAAGAAGTTGTAACCAAAATCAAGATATGAAGACAATTAAAAGCAATAGAAACTAGACATAGCATCACTCAAAAAATATCTCACTGGGCAAGCAGTCTACTTTCAATGGGAGGAAGACTGAATCTGTTTCAATAAGTTCTACAATCTCTTCCATTGCATGACTTAACTACAACAGATCTCCCGCGAGGGATTTTGACTAAATTAGAAAAAGTATTTAAAAATTTTTTTTGGGGAGTAGGTGAAGAAGGCCTAAGCATTATTGGATAGCATGGAAATCGATGTGTCTCCTAGTGGAGGAAGATGGTATTAGTTTGCAGCGTTTGTATGACATATACTTGGCCTTCTTGACTAAGTTATGGTGGAGCTATCTAGGGAGTAATTCTTTATGGGCATCCTTCTTAGCAGCTAAGTATGGAACTGGAGGTGATTCAGCCTAGATTGATAGACTCTCAAACTTGGAAAAGAATGCTAAATATTCGTGAACAAATTCATGATTGTATTGTTCACTTTGTAATAAACTCATCTGGAATGATACCACCACTGGGGACTTCTCAATGACTTCTGCCTATAACCATATTAAAGATGTGGACACACCAACTATAATTGGTTGTAATATTTGGCATAAAGGGATTCCTCTGAAAGTATCATTTTTTATGCCGCATTGATGGAAAAACAGGCTTCCTCTGGATATTTCCTTACGTAGTCTAGGGATTCTTAGACCTTGGAGATGCAACTGTTGTCATAATGGTTTCAAAGAATTTCTAGACGTTTTCCTTCTTAGTGAATGGGTTAGGCACCTTTAGAGTTTTTCCAAAATGTCTTTTGATTTAGCATGTCCATGTTTTCGGCATAGAGATATGTTAATTCAGTGGTGGTTAGCTGGGGAAATCCAGCTATGAGACTAGTCTTTTGTGTGTTACCACCCTTTATTAGCTGGAATATCTAAAAGATACATAGCTCGACAAAATTTGGTGGATCGCATCCTCCTATATCTTTGGTGATCTCAAAGATTATTATTTCTATCTGTTATATCTTACAAGATTCTCTTTCTTTATCCATTTCAAGTAAACAATGGCAAAATGTGATAGAGACTATTGAAAGGTATGTTATGCCCCCGCAAGGTTTCACTAGTGAGTTGATGTAAACCCTCCATGAGATTTTTGAAGCTAAATACTGATAGTTCAGCGAGAGGAAACCCAAGACCAGTTGGAAGTGGTGAGATTGTTCGAGATGAGTTGGGAACATGTGTATTGGCATTCACATTGCCTATATAACATGTTACAAGCCTAGAAGCAAAAATACAATCTTTTTTGCAAGGATTGAATTCTTTTCCTAAATTATTACCCAATTCTTGGGTAATAATCGAGTTGGACTCTAGAATTTTGGTTGACACGTGCCTTGGTAGAGCTAGATTCCATAGAAGTTGGTAGATTGGTTAGCTGAGGTATTGAGATTTTCTTTTGTGAATGGTTCTTTTCATTGTTATAAAAAGGCAAATCAAGCAACAAATTTCCTAGTAAACCTGAGATTTTCATTGGAGGGTTTGATCACCTACAGCACTCAACCATTGATGCCTCGTCCCTTAAAAGGTATATTGACTTTAGATAGGTCAAGCTTGCCTTCATTAAAAATAATAGCGATATTGAAATTTGTAATTTCTTTCAATTTTCACGCCTTTGATGATTGGCATCAATGTAATGTCAACTTCATTTATTTCAGGCAGCGCAGGTTCATACCCCTTTGTTCTATACTTGTCGCTTTTCTTTTTAATAAAATAGGGTATTTGTCTCCTTAGAATCAATCGAATTATTTTTTATTAATTTTAGTTAATGTTTATTTAAAAGTATGTGAAAATAATATTAATAAGAATAAAAAGATAGATAGTAAATCAAATTTATATTAATGTGATTTCTTGATACATGATTGAAGTAAAATTAAAAATTATATAATACAATATGTTGAGGGACTATTTTATAATTTTATAAAATTTAAAGACTATTTTATAATTTTATAAAATTACAAGAAAGATATTTGAGATCATCCGATATCGACACTGTATTATACTAAAATCAAAATTGATATAAAATTACAAGAAAGATATTTGAGATCATCCGATATCGACCCTGTATTATACTAAAATCAAAATTGATATCAAATTTAGGACAATGTTCATTACAATATTTAAGATCGTCTATTTTTGAAATTTGAGATAGTATTTTTTGTTAGGGTGCAAATGATTTCATGAATTAAAATAAAATAAATAGTGGAAAGAGAAAATGGTGAGTCAAGTTGGGAAGATTGGCATCAGATTCAGCCTTTGCTCTAATCTGAAGTTCGCAGAATTAACTATCAAAGGCAAAGCCAGCTACGACAAAACATCTCATATTGTCGCCATTAGTAAATGGTCCCCAGTGCTTCCACAGCTTTTCCCAACTTGATACTAACTAGAGATGATTTCCCATGGCCAGTTTAGCTAAGGCCACAGATTCTCGTTATATAATTATCTACACTCTCAAGGAACAACCCACAGCCACAGCAAAAGAAAAGAATTTTGTGCTTTTACATAGGAAAAAAGCGAGAGAGAGATAGGTCTAATTAGATCTATCTCTTTTGGCTTCGCTCCACAGTATAGTTTGATATGGAGCAATACATAATTACGGACTTGGACAAAAGTTGATCATAGACCAATTAACGAGAACGAATTGGAAACAATGTCAGGATCTTCAAATTGTAAAGCCAAGTCTGTATGATCTTGTGACTAAACGATTGTTGTTTATACATCAAAAACATGAGGAAAATACTATATTTGCTCCGAACTCCTACCTTTCTCAAACCTTGTGAAAGCTAACCTTCCAGCCGAAATGGATCTCCTCATCGCCAGAGGACTTCTAGCCAAATTCAAGATCCCACCTCTGTACTTCTCTGAATCTCTTACTTGACAGTCATCACTATCATCTTCTTCACTTACACGCAATATATCAGCAACAGAAGTTTGGCTTTGACGCGCAGAAAAATTCAATGAGACTGACCTTCTTATCATCTGGTTTGTATGATCTTGTCCAACTTCAATGTCAATAGGTTCCGTACCCTCAACACATTCAACATCTTGAGTTGAATTCTTTGGTACTTCATCATCAACAACAAGAGTAAGAAGAAACTCTTCACGAAAATTTCCCGACTGCGAATCTTGAACAACCGAAACAGCATCATTAGTTCGATGTTGGAATTGAAGTGAGACTGCGTTAGAACTATGAGTAGGAATTTCTTGGTTTGGTTGTGGCGGCAAAATGTTGGGCGACACAATACTGGCGCGACAAAGTGGGCAACTAGCGTGAGACCTTAGCCATGCGTCGATACAAGGAACATGAAATGCATGGCTGCACTTTGGCAACAACCTTAAACTCTCGTTTTCCTGGAACTCACTTAGACAAACAGAACATTCCGTACCTTCGAAAAAGCCATCTCCTCTCCTGTACTTAAACAAAGTAATGGACTTTATGAGTGCGTCGTCCAAGCCAATTGCGGTACCTTGCCAAGCCTCGCTGGTAATTTGATCGCGATTTTCGGTCAATTCCAATCTACCGTCTCCTTGGCCTCGCCTCCAACAGTACTTAGAAATGATGGTATAATAGCTAATCAATATGAAAGCACTTGCTAGGATGCCAATGAGAGCTATAATGAGAGGGGAAAAGTCGGTGCCAGAGCCATCATCTTCAATGTTAAAAGGTGGCGGAGGCGGGAAAATGATATAACACCACTGGGGGCAGTATACGCTGCAAATCGCTTGCGAGCAATCTCTATATGCATCGTATGGTGGCCATGGATTTTGGCTGGTAACAGAAGTCATGATAGCTCTGCTCAATTCTGAATCACAACTTCTGATACACTGCTAATGTTTCCACCATCTCAGGGAGACAAGAAGGAGAGAGAAAGTAAAGTGGAAGGGAAAAAAAAAAAAGGAAAAGAAAGTAGGAAAAGAGGGGGAGAGCTTAGATGGGAAGATAAGCAAAGCAGAGGAGATGGAAGGTTGATGTGTCAGACTGTCACTCTCTTTTCTTTCCCTTCTTTATTCTCCTTTAGTCTTTTTTTTTTCCCTTTTTTTTTCTAATTGTACCATTGTATGTGTGGTCTTTGCTTTTTTTGTTTTTCTGGACTTTTTTTTTCTTTCAAGGCATGGTTGGTTGACTAAACCTGTTGGATTGCGGATTTTCTTTCACATTCATCGAAGTTGGTGATGTAGTACCGTCCAAGCTTAGTTGGTTGGTAAAGTATTGGTCACTGCCCTCTTTGCATTTCCTGTGGAAGTCACCCTATTTTCAACCAACCGCAGCGATAGGAATAGGATTGTGCCAAGTTCAAAGAATTGAGAGGAAATGGTCACGTGAGTCGATCTGAAATCTTATTGGTCCATAAGTTCTCCGTAGTCCGTTCGTGTACTTGTGCACAGCATTGTGTAGTTCCCAAGGAACGGCTTAGAATAGACTTGCGTCTATTGTACATTTGTCGTTCCAAGTACTACCCGAGCATAATACTGTGTTGCGCGCTACTAATAGAAGAAAATTGGGTCTTTTGCCCCTCTAACTCTTTAACATATTAGTAGAAAGACCTTAGTCATGCAAGCAAAACACATCACTATAGTATTTAGGATGAAGTTTTACAGCCTAATGCATGGTTGTGTCCTATTTCAGCCGCATGCAACCTAACCTGTGCATTTTCTGCATTTTGCTATGTGCATACACAATATACAAAAATTACAGGTCCAGCTTTACTCATAGGACTCGAGAACCGCCTAATGAATTGGTAATTATTCCCTAGATGACCCAGATCAACCATCATCGCAGTCGATTTTCTGATAGTTTGTCTGATCAAAAGACGTCACTCGTCATAAATTATTATTACTTGTGATTTGTTACCAAACATCAGCTAGTTAGCCATTGGGTGGACCATAACTTGTAATAGGTGTACCAAGAAGGACAGTTACCAATTAGATAAGATTCAGTTCACGTAACAAAAAGCTTTCTGAAGACCTACGGTTACTCTTCCCTGTACTCAATAATTATGATGACTATTGACAAAAGAATACCTTCACTAACTAGCGGATGAATCCAAAGAAAATATCCCCAAGCCTGTTCAGAGGAAATTACCCATTCATGGAACATAAACAACATGAGATAAACTCCTTTATTCTTCAGAAATCTGTTAAACAAAATTTCACTGGGACTGACAATGAGACAACGTTGTCAGAAACTACAAATGCTACAGAGATTTATAATATAACATTGTAAAATCCACCATGAAAAGTCTCCAATGGGTATATATGTACGTATGTATGTATGCATGTATATAAATAACACCAGAAGATACACTGAAGAAAACTACTTAAAATGTCGTTCCTATGGTCGATGAAGTAGGGAGTCGGACGTTTGCACATGTTTATTCTCTTCTCAACTTCTACAAGAAAGAATAGTGGCTGAAGTCACTGTAATAAATTATTTGACAGTTTCTTGGTTCTAGGCTTTATCTTTTCTTCTTTCATCCAAGGCCTGTTTGGTACAACACACACAGGGACAATCAAAACAATGTAACTCTTAAACAAAAAAAGCAAGCCACCACCAACCTCCAAACAGAAAAATAAGTGACATATTACATAAAAACAAATATTCTTCTTTGCACACTGACTGATACCTATAAGTGCTCAGCTATCCAAACTGGGAAGGAATACACTTGGATATCTTACGCAAAGTTTTACCAGTATTATGATTCTGGTTAAATCTACTATAGCATCTACTGTTTGAATTGTCAATTTATGAATGCCGAATAGTATATCTTCCCAGTATATTGAATACAACTGCTTTTTCACCATATAGTGTTTTACAAGGTAGACGATTATTGACTAGACCATGAAATCCACGATGATTATTATGGAAGATTAACCTAACAATAGAAAACATAAGTTCCAAAGGAAAACAGAGAAATATATAGCTTTTGTTATAGAAATTGCACGTTTTATTTAAAAAACACGTGTTTTCATTTCGTTAACAATTGCTACTTTACAACACCGTGGACAAACATCACACTTGCATTGAAGTCCATTTTAATAGTAGTGTTACTGTTAACTTGATGACCCTAAATTTTCCTATAGAAGTGGAAAATCTACAGATATTGTTCAATTACTGCTTAAAAAGTTGATTTAAAAAGGAAGCAGCAGCATTGAATAACTGTCTAATCTAATGACATCGGAAAATGTCTGAGTCTGCTAAATAGAGAAAAAAATATGACGATAAATTTTGCAAATACATCCGTTGAGTTCCAACTTCACAGAAAGAGTGACTATGTAAGTTAAAGAGCAACAAAGCTTTTTCACATGCACAATTGCAAAGCTGGAAAATTTCTCAAGCAGACTTGAAAGAAAGAAAAATATTACCTTGCTCTGGAACATCCTCATTGTCAACACAACAGTATCTCGCATTCTACAAGAAAAATTTCATGACTCAAAATAATCTCCAATGTATTTATCTTTCATCAGAACTGAGAGCAACAGGCTTCATGTTTCACAAAATAAGTACAATTTCTTTGTCCAATTTAAGGTGTAAACTTATGCAATAAAAGTAAAATGATATACTAGAAACCAATCATGTGAGCCACAAGAGAGCATTACAGAAGCCCTAGACAAGTTTAACCGTGCTGCTTAATTTTAGAAGAGGTAGATCAGTAACAAGTAAAGGGGAAAAAAAAATGAGAGCTAGTCCTTTTATCTAATTGTCTGTCCTAGAAATTTCATTGATCATGAAAAATGTTAGCATGAAGTATCATTCATCTTGCAATTCTTTCTATCAATATTGTGCCTGAATTAACTGAAGTTGAAAGCAACAATTATTATAAAAAGATCATGGACATTTTTAACCATTTCACCATTCTCTTTATTTGTATTTTCACTCGTCATTGATGACTCATGCAGTGCACCATCCACTGCTAGCAAATACACTTTAAGAATCGAGTAAAGCAAAATGTTGGTCATATTTTCTCTCTGTCAAAACAGCCCCGACAAATAAAATCGATACAATCCAAAATATAGGTGACGGTTTATCCTCATGTCACAAAAGTTTAACTGAGTAACACTGACCTAACGGTATATGCACTGAGAGGATGAGAAGATCCATCAGAACATGACAGAAGAAATTGTGCTGACAGGCCAGAAGGAATTTTAATCTGTAACAAATCAACATACATCAAGAACATGAAAATATGAAAAGTTCAAAGAAGAAGCTGCAGATGCATGCTTGTAAATTAACAACCCTAAAGTGGAAGTGCTTTTGGAATATATAAGAATTAAAAAGAAAACAATCCTGATTTGTCATGTCAGATGAGGAATTGGCGTAAATAATAAAGATTTGCCCAAAAAACTTCTTTAGATCGTGTGAAAATGATAATATGAGCTAATCAAGATCAAAGAGCTCCCAATATTTAGCTAACTGTTTAACATATATAGTTAATACAGTTTCACCAGAGGCCCAAAAAATGTTTCCATTTGTTGGAAGCAAAGAAGACAAGCTGAAGATGAAGAAAAGGCTAGTAGAAAAAGAATAAGCACAAAAGGATGAAAAGTAAAGCACCAACCGACAAGTTCTTTGAGAATATCTCTGATTTTATGAGAATTTCTTCACTACTGTTCTTGATTTGGTAGCCTGACCGTTGCAAAATCAAAGTTGTCGGCTTCCAATTGTCAGGATAGTCTGTCTATAAAAGAAACAAACATGAGTTACACAAATTCAATAACACCATGAGGCAGGAATTTTCCGTGAACTCTAAATCCATTTCAGAAAACAAAAAAGAGCTATACAATAATGAACATATCCTCCGTAAAGCAGATCAGATCTTTTTATATAGCATGGTAGACCTATGAAGCAAGGAAGCAAGGAATCATCTAGTTGAATTGAATGAGATTAAGTGAAGATAACCATTACTATAACTTGAGACATCAACCTCAAAAATTTATCTGCTAGTATCAAGATAACACCAGAAAATTTCACTTCTAACCTTTAAAAATCAAAACAATTCGCAAGATATACATTGTTAATAGACAGAGTTAACATATAAATCCCATAATTTTAGAACACGGAATCTCCAACATATAAATCCTTAATGTCACAATCATAATATGGTTCCAGATGTTGAAACATAAAACAATTGCAGTCTCCACTCCACCCAAATCCCGACTTACCCAACTTTTTGCTCAATCAAAATCAGATCAGAAAATGGAATGGGAAATATCAGGTGTTCCTTTATACCACAGGTGGGAGGGGAGGGTTAAGATGTTCCCTAAAAAGATCAGTGGATCAATTGTAAGACAATAGGTCTAAATGTTCATGAGTCGTTAAGTACAACATCAAAATACTGTACAATCTGTGACTAATACTTTGAATATTACATTTTTTCAAATGAAGTTACAATCCACTTCTATGTGCTTTGTCCCCTCGTGATAAATTGGGTTGGATGCTGTGAGCAGTACTACTTAATTATCACATATCAGGTTCGTGAGCTTCAGTAGAGCAGTCTAGATACATAAAAAATTTTCATCTTTTGTAGAAAATGATGCGGCTGTATGTAACCATAACATCCAACATGTTTTGCTCTGAACATCATAACACAGATAACATCAAAGATGTAAGTGGGGTCGTGTGAAACATATGGGATGCCCAATTCCATATAGCATGACATAAGGTACCTTTTTAAAATAAACAAACCTTGGTGGTGTGGGTAGAAAGCCAACAATAGAGCATCATGTTAGGAAAGATCTATATTAGACCTTAGGGAAGATCTATATTAGGAAAAGTATGATCTCCTCTTTATTGTGTGATTTTCTCTTTATTCCCAAGATCTTTTCCTTGTGTAATTGATTCTATATAAAGGCTGCAAGGGTCTTGAGTTATTATCAAGCCCTCAGTTAACTATTCTCTAATTTTCACATGGTATCGGAGTAAAGTTAATTTCCAAACCACAAAATCTACTTTATCGTAAAACCCCAACGTCTTCTAACCTATCCAAAACACTTGTCTCCACTTACCAAAACCAAATACATAGAAGCAATTAGGAGGTGCCAACGAACACCACAATACCGGCAATGTCTCTGGAAAATCACCTACTCACTAGCGCCTTCGTCATCTAGCAACCACCGGCGAGGGTACCTTGATGGGTCAACTCACCTCTTTGTCCTTAATGGAGTTCTAGTCTTGTTTTATGTCAAAACTAACCAAAACATGGCTATTTTGATAGTAGTAAAGGCTTTTATATGTTTCGGAACATCGTCAACAATGTCACTAGTGTTCGTTTAGCCAAGAATTCCGTCAAATATACCTAGGAGATGACAGATTCTAGTTCCTCAACTTTGTGAATCACCAAACAATGTTTCAATGGTAATAACTATTCTTTCTAGTCTAAGAATGTAGAATTGTTCTTTAGAGGTCAAAGGAAGTTGTCACACCTTACATCTAATCCCCCAACTGATCAAAACAATACTAGAAAATTGGCAAGCTAATGATGCACAATTACTACATATTCTTCTTGATCCTATGGAAACTGAAATCTCAATCCTATTCTCCCATGTTAGCACTTGTAAGCAAGCTTGGAACTATGTTAAGCTTCTGTACTCCAGTAATATGCTTCGCATGTATGATATTTTTGTTGACTTATTTTAGGGCAAACAAGAGGGAAGTTTGATTGAATACTTTTTGAGGAGTTGAATTCTCTACTACCGATCACATCTGATATTAAGGAGATGCAGACTCAAAAAGTGCACCTGATGACTATGACATTTTTGGCTAGATTGAAACCCAAATTTGAGCCAGTATGAGCACAAATCTTGGGAGGAGTAGACTTTCCATCTTTAGTTGAAGTATATTCCAAACTCTCTTGCTCTATGACTAAGACAAATCCACCAGAGAATAACTCTAAGAGGTCGGCACTTGCAGCACAATTTGGTTCACAAGTTGAAGGAAGTCATGGGGGAAGTCGAGGAGGACATGGTAGTCTTGTTGGTACAGGAGGACGTGGCAGAGGCTCATGACTCCATTGCACATACTGTGATAAACGCGGACATGATGAAAAGTCATGTTCGGATAAATATCCCCATTTGCGAGCTGCGTAAATTGCATCTCTTAAAGAACATTCTTCAGCTTCAGCTTCACAGTCGTCAATTACATTATCTCAGGATGAGTATACTGAATATCTGCAGTATCAGTCATCTTAGTAGACATCGTCTTCTTTTATGGCATCTGTGGCTCATCAAGGTAACCCAACCGCCTATTATTCATCTATCCTTAAAAAACACTCATGGGTAATAGATTATGGTGCCACTGATCATATTTCAGATAAAATAACCAACTTTAACCATATCGTTTCTTTGCTTGCCTCTCATAATGATAAACTTACTATTGCTGATGGATCTATTGCCACCATTAAAGATGTCGAATCCTCTCATCCTTGTTTTTCCCTCATATTACCCTCTACATTATTTGTACCGAACTTTCCTTTCAATTTTATGTCAATGAGCAAATTGACTAAGCAACTAAATTGTGTTGTATGCTTCTACCATGATATTGTCATCATCTAGTATTTGAAGACCAGGATGACAATTGGTGAAGGGCGTGAATCAAATGAAATGTACTATTTTAGCGAGTTGCAATCATCCATCACATGCCCAGTGTCAATCCCTCCCACTGATATCCATAGTCGATTGGGTCATCCATCATTGGAAAATCTCAAGAAAGGAGTTCCGGGTTAGATTCTATTTCTAGTTGAAATTGTGAGTGGCAAACATCATCGTTCTTCGTTTTTCACTCAAGTCAATAAAAGAGTTGAAAAACCTTTTATATTAATCCATACAGGTCTTTAGGGTCCAAGCCATGTCAAGTCTAGGTTAGGATTTCAAATTTGCTAATTTTTATTGATGATTTCTCTCAAATACTTGGTTATATCTAATAAGAGGTTGTTTAAAACTATTCTCTATATTTTGTTCTTTCTGTACTGAAATTTAAAATCAGTTTAATTCCCGTATCAATATTCTATGTAGTGACAATGCTAAAAAATATTTCTCTAGCTCATTCTCCAACTATTTGAAACAACAAGGTATTCAACATCAATCTTCTTGCCCACACACTCCTCAACAAAATGGGGTAATTGAGCAAAAAATCCAACATACTGTTTAATCCACATGAATGTACCCAAAAGTTTCTGGTAGATGTTGTACTCATTGCATGTTTTCTTATCAATTGAATGTCATCTTTTGTGTTAATGTGTAAAACTCCATTCTCAATTCTCTTTCCCTATCAAGACCTTCCATTGATCCTCGAGTATTTGGTTGTGTTTGTTTTGCTCATCAGCTTAACACAGATAAATTAGATCCAAAAGCTATAAAGTGCAATTTTCTCACGAACTCTCGTTTGCAAAAAGGGTATGAATGTTTCAACTCCTCATTGAATCAGTTTTTTGTATCTGCCGATGTTACATTCTTTGAAAGACACATCATAATTTTCTGATGCGCAGTCTGTCTCTACTGACATTGATAAGTGTCTACCAATTCCTTTTGTTCCTTCCCAAACAACTCCCAATTATGTTGCTCCTGACACTAATACTACTCCTTCGGAACGTCTATCTCGCCTTGATTTGTAGGTTTATACTCGACGCACTCATCATGAAGTACGACTACGATTCATGCTCGTCACCATTGTCTTCTCCGTCTTCAACTCCATCATATGATGACCTTGATTGGCCCATTTCTCTCCATAAAGGAAGGACTTATACATCTCACCCTATTTCAAACATTGTTTCTTACAAATCATTATCACCGTGATATGCTACTTTTGTATCCACTTTGTCTTCTATACCTATACCTAAGTCTGTTTCAGAAGCTTTGGATCATCCTGGATGGAAACGTATTATGGAAAAAGAGATGTTGGCTTTGCAAGCTAGTAATACGTGGAGCTTAGTTACTCTTCCACATGGTCAGACAATTGTGGGTTGTCATTAGGTGTTCAATTTAAGGTCAATTCTGATGGCACGATTAATCGTTTAAAAGCTCGCTTGGTAGCTAAGGATTATACATAGGTATATGGTATGGATTATACTGAAACCTTTTCTCCTGTAACCAAATTGACATTTGTTTCTGTTTTCATTGCACTGCCAACCACCCATAATTTGCCTCTTCATCAACTTGATGTAAAAAGTGCTTTCCTTCATAGTGATCTTCAGGAGACTATTTTTATCGAGCAACCACCAGGGTTTGTTACTCAAGGGGAGACTACTTTAGTGTGTCACCTTAACAAATCTTTATATGGTGTAAAACAGTCACCGAGAGCTTGGTTTGGGAGCTTTAGTACAGTGGTTATGAAATTTTGTCTGCATCGATATGGGGTGGAGCACTCTATGTTTTATCATCACTCCGAGGTTGGTAAAATTCTTTTGATCATTTATGTTTATGACATGGTTATTACTGGAGATAATAAAGTAGGAATCTAGTCTTTAAAGTCCTTCCTACAGACCAAATTTCAAACGAAGGATCTTCGTTTACTAAAATATTTTCTGGGCATCAAGATAGCAAGGTCGAAGATGGGGATTTATCTATCTCAGAAAGTACATCCTCGATCTTCTAAAGGAAACAAGTTTGTTGGGAACAAAACCAATTGATAGCCCCTTGGAACCAAATGTGAAACTTAATGCTGATAAATGAGAGCAGTTGGAAGAGCCAACTAGGTATCAAAGACTTGTCATTAAACTGAATTATTTGATTGCTACTCGTCCAGATATCTCGTTTGCTACAAGTGTAGTCAGTCACTTTATGGAATCTCCGCGAACTAGTCATTGGGATGCAGTTATTAAAATTTTGAAATATTTGAAAGGCTCTCCAAGGCAATATCTCTTTACCAAAATCATGGAAACATTTGGATTCAACAGTATACAGGTGTAGATTGGACAAGCTCTTATGGCCGACGGTCTACTTCAAGCTACTATGTATTTTTGGGTGGAAAGATGATGTCATGGAAAAGTAAAAAGTAGTCAGTTGTTGCACATTCTACTGCTAAGTCTAAGTACAGGGCCATGGCGTATACTACATGTGAGTTGATTTGGTTGAAGCATTTCTTGGGGAACCTGGTTTCGAGCACTTCGCTCCAATGAAGTTGATGTGTGATGATAAAGCAGCCATTCATATTGCCTCGAATCCAATCTTTCATGAGAGAATCAAACATATTGAGGTTGATTGTCGCTTTGTTCGTGAAAAGCTTCAAGAAGGATTGATTGAGAGACGACAAGTCAAGCCAAAAGATCAACTTGCTGATCAGTTGAAACCTATATGTAACAAGCATAGAGCTTATGATATGTATGCTCCAGCTTGAGGGGGAGTGTTAAGATCTATATTAGAAGTTAGGAAATATCTATATTAGGAAAAGTATGATCTCCTCTTTATTGCATGATTTTCTCTTTATTCCTAAGATCTTTTCCTTATGTAATTGGTTCTATATAAAGGCTACAAGGGTCTTTGGTTATTATCAAGCCCTCAATTAACTATTCTCTTATTTTCACACATCAATGCAAGTTCAATGGGATTACTTGTAAGACATTAAAGGTGATTCTCAATCACTAATTATGAAACCATGTAAGTACGGCAGTAATAAGTTTGCGGTAGTCATCAAGGTGGCAAAAAGCTTTGGAAGAAAAATACTGACAGAGATGCAGAAGACAACACTTGTGCAGAGAAGGGTGCAGAGGAGGGCAAGGTCATTCTAGAACTATGAAATAGTTGCAGTCTTTTCCTTTTGGCTCTTACTAAATCCTAATTAAGAAGATAAAGCGATAGAAGTTGTCAATAAAGGTGGCAGCACTAGGCAGCCTAAAGATGGCAACAGATGTAGGGTCAAAGGAACATTAGAATATGCTGAAGAGGAGAACGCTGACAGCTGTTGCTAGTATAGAAGAAATGATGCCAACAGAATATGCTAATGACTAAAATACTATTATCATTATCTAGTATAACACTCAACAATGTCAAATAGAAGTAAACTTGCATGCAAAATAATATTAAATGTAGCTTCCAATATCAGTAATGACAGATTGTCCACATACATATTAAGTAGAAATAAAATTACCAGCAAAAGAATATTAAATGTTGCTTCTTCTTTAGCGATGTATGTCTCAATCTCTCGTTGCATATTTGGATCTGCATGATAATTTTGCCATCATGAGGTAAAAGGTCAACAAGAAATTCACATGATAAGTCTTTATGGTGTTTGTCAAATGTAAACTAAAAAAAATAACCAAAAGAGTAAAGAAACGAAGGCTTAAAATCAACTTAGAACCTTTTTGAATTTGCTCTCTGTCAATTGTTAAAGGCAGGGAATAAAATAAAAAAAATAAAAGACTAAAGAAGCAAAAGGATAAATCAACGTAGAATCTTCTTTGATCCAAGTTCCAAAGAAACATTGTCCAATAGATTAATTCAAACAGATGTTGAGTGCTCTTACTGTTCTGCAACGTAGATTAAAATGTTTCCAAAATGCAGAGGAATGCCTTAGGCAAAAATCTCAATGTTTCAGTCATTCAAGAAGAGGGGGCAGAAAGCAAACTGTTACATTAACTCTACTTGCTGGATTGTACATAAAGCCAAGTAGCATAAAAATAATTTTCTGACCAAAAAATAAAGAAATAGAAATGAAAACAGGATCTTGTTATACCTTTTAGTTTAACGCAGAAAAAAACCTTGATGTTCAACAACATAAAAGTATAACCAATCCCAAAAATGAGTATTTAAGTTTTAACGTAGTGTGTCAAGCAAGAGCACACCAGCCGCCAAAAATAAAAGTTCCTTAAAGCCACAAATTGAGGCTACTTTAGAAAAACTACGAGATAAAAATTAAAAATAATTGTCATCAAGACCGGTTTAATGTTATAACCAAGATTGCCAAGAATCTTAATACCCCACAGATATTGATCTGTTTCTAACACTTACCACATCTTATTTTATTCTGATCATTTGCATAAAGCCTCACCAGATCTCCCTAATAAGAATGCAAAGAGAGACAAATGTAAGACAATCACCTAATGAGAAACTTATCTCCGGTTTCCTTAGCAGAGATTCCTTAATGCAACAGAAGTTATAGATGACAAAAACAAAGAACCTAAATTCCCAATAAATTGGTTAAATTGGGGCCTTGGTGTGACACATCTTAATGTTCAATATTAGAGCTTATCTACTACAAGGACCACTAAAATGTAGTATGCACACCCAGGTACATATATATGAACAGTTTTATGTAAAACATGTTACACATCTAGACTAAGAATGTCAAAATATTGGTTCTGCTTTTGTTTATAAAATACTGTATGCATTAGTTCATTTTCATTGCTGAATTAGCTTTTATCACATAATAACACTAGAGAACGCTTACTAGGTTGTAAAAGAATCATTATTCAAATAATCACCTGTCGGCCTTGCTCATCCATTGGTATACACTCAACAGCAATCAGCTTATCAACATCATCAGCAGTGACAGTATATTCCGGATTTGTAGCCCCTATGTCAAGCATTTTCAATAACACTATGAATATGTATACATTATTAAACTAGAGATTACTACAAGTAAAAATTTCCAAAGTACTTACCTTCAATATACTGTGTAGTTCCATCTTCAAGATGGCGAACCCACTGAAAGATGCAGAGAGAAGTTCCACGTACAGGATATCCACATCCAAGCAGTTTCTCTCCAGGAGTAGCATCGCCAATAATCTGAAAGCCCTCTATACCAGGACCCTCTGGAATTGAGAAAGATGAAGTAAGTTTGCTACACATCACCGGGCTCATAACCCAATTGATCATGATCATATTTAGTTTTAAGATACTTACCTTCAGAGACAGAAGTAATCTCATCATTCACATTGGATTGATGAAGCACGTCCATGTTTACTTCTCCTGCTTTTGCATTTGAGATACCTTTACCTATAAATCTATTGGAGGTCAGATCAGGAACCTTCCTGCAATACAACAATTTTAAGAATAAGACAGTATATATCATGGCATAATAACAAAAAGGCATCACAGGAATTAGACAAGACCAAAATCAGGGACCAGCCGTGAATTAAGGCATGAAAAGAACACATTGGATTAATCATATCAGCCACAATACACAATTATGTAAGTTGGTATGAATTTTGAGACTCAAGCTTACATAGAACATTAAGAAAAAATTTAAGCAAACCTAAGGACACAAACAATTTTAATCAAATTCCAGGTGAAATTATTTGAAATCACAGCTTGCAAGAGAAATTCTGACATGTCGATCACGAAGATCTAATCTATACTCATAATTAAGGATAAAATTTAAGCATGGAGCTGAAGCAATTCAAGGTGGTAACCAATAATCATACAAATCCATAAGCATTCAGTTCTTTGGAAAAACAAGGTAATGAAAACAGGGACGGAGAAATATAAACAGATTCCAAGAAGTGATTCATGAAGATGGAGGAGAACAAAAATTGTTCAAATTAGCTCCTTATAAAAATAATGAAAAAAAAATAATTAAATTACAAAATGATTTAGAATGTATCTCCTACAGTTCCCGTTTCATACCCTGGAATCCAGAAAAAAAAAGTCTCAAACTTGAATAGACCCCGCATACATCACAAGATTGGGAAAATATGCGAGCTTCATGTTATATTGTAATTGCACCAGTAAACTGAGTAACTTACTCGGACCTAGCTAAAAAATATCTATAAGAAGTAACTATTAATAATAATCCAATAATTACATTAGTACCCAACAAAAGAAATTATTTAAATCATTCAGCAGAAATAAAGATGTAGGACCAACCACCCGTCAGGATTGAAAGAGAACTCTTGCATGCTGCTGTTGGATAATTGCTGTGGCATCTCAGTCTGAGGTATTAAAATTGATTTCTGTCCAAGATGACTATCGGGCATATATCTTGGTACATTGTGTTTTGAATCAAGATGACGTTCGTCTCTAATAGCATTAGTAGGAAAATTCATGTGCTGACTCTGTAGTAAGAGAAACAGTACATCAGAAACTGAAAAAGCGATGATGATTATAAATCCAAGTTGATGTGTGATTTAGAGTTCAAGAAAAAAGACAACAATGATATAGTAATTGCTTCGACTACATGCAAGTACTACAATGAATTGATGTGAAACTTGACCCATTATTGTACCAGAATGGTTATGGCCCATATCTTGAGATCACTCTCAAAGGGGGCTCCAATCATAAACATTAACTCTCTGATTTTATACTGTGATGAGAATAAGTCCATGTGCACCATCATTTCAATTTTACTCAAATAAAGTTGACAATTAACCTTGATTCTTGTAAAATTCACAATGTATCGTACCTTAGCACAGTTTAAGATCACACGAAAATAATGTTTGAAAATCATTTATGGACAATATACAGGTGAAGGTAGGAAGCAACAACGTTGCAAGAAATACTGATGTGGGCATGGAAAAATAGCATGAGCAAGTATGGCGGTGACTTGTATTAATAAAAATTCCTTAGATTCAAACAAGTGTAGGAGTGCAGTATTATATATAACAGTTTGATAAAAGCACTAATAGAAATCAAGTTGCGGTTGATACTTTCAAGTTTGCCAAGCGTTATGTGAGTAAGAAAGAAAAGACTTCAAATGCACAAAACGACATTGTGCTACACTTTGGGATCAAGCCAAATTGAATGGCAAGCATTGGTTAGCTTAATATAAGGTTAGAGAACACTTAGATGTGAACACGACCCCCAACATGACCATGTACAAGCCTGTATAACTTTATGAAAAAATAAGTTGTGAAACACAATCTCCAGTACAGGTATGACCCATACCATGTCTATTTTTACAAAGTTATAGAAAGATTCATGATCTCCAACATGGGCATGCCTTAGACCATATCCAACTTCACAAAGTTACAGAAGGATCTACAATATCAGCCACAAGCGTGTTCAAGATCGTGCCCACCAGCATTAAAATGTTTGTAACCAACATGACCTAGCACATGGTCATGTCCCAGGTCGTGCCCACTCAAACCCTAATATGTTTTTATATTTAAGTTATGTTTCTTTTCAGTTGAAACAACTTTAAACATCTTTGTTATTTGAGAGTTATGAGTGCTTCTTTTTCTTGTTCTTCATTAAATTTCGAACTAATGTTCTTTGTACCATTCAATTACTTTATGAATATGGTTCTTGATTTCTTATAATCAATAAGTCAATTTTCTTATATATATGTTTTACCTTTCTTGGATTTGATTCAAACTTATTTGTAGGTTCTGTATGGCTTATTCCTAGGTGGTTGCATTAGTTGATGATGATGAACTAGTCAAGGAAGAAAACTAGTGGTAAAAATGAAAAAGTGGGTAAGCAACAATAGTGGAGAAAAGCTAGGTATTTAGAGTGAAATACGACTGAATTGAATGACATTAATCGGGAAAAACACGTGAAAGAGTGTTATAAGGTTACTACTAACATTCTCTTGCAAGTGGAATCATGTCTGATTAAGAAAGGGTTGAAAAAAGAAAGAAGAATGATATGTTCATGCTTCAAGCTATGTAACAAGAGTTTTGACATGAATATGATGTTTGGCAAGATTAGAGATCAATTGGAGCTGTAAGATACTACCATAGTCAATTTGCACAATCACCGTAAGCTCCTGATAATATATACATCAGCAATGAAGGCAAGTTCTCTAAGATGATTTTGATAATAATGAAAAAGGACATGTCTTGCACAATGCTTACCAATTACAAAGAAATAGTATGGCAAATCTGCACATTGAGGTTATTGGGAAAATAAAAGCCAAGAAAGGGAGCCTAGGAAAGATGACAACCTTACAAACTTTAGAATGAAGATTCCTTCATTCCAATGGGGAAATGACCATAAGGCCTACTTAGAGTGGGAAAAGGACCTGATTTTCTCCTGCCACCATTACAGCAAATAGAAAAAGGTAAAACTTGTTATTTAGTTTATTGTCTTGTGTCATTACTTAATGGGATTAGCTTGTGTAGGCAAAGAAACTATGAGAGGCTTATTGAAAACTAGGAAGATATGAAAGCGATCATGAGGAGAGGCTTTATCTCTAATCACTATTACAGAGAGTTGTTCCAAAAATTGTAACGCTTAACTCAAGGGTCAAAGAGTGTATGTGAATACCACAGGGAGATTGATATTGTCATGATCTTAATTAATATAAAGGATTGAGAAGCCACCATGGTTAAATTTTTAACAATATTTAATGGTGATATTGCTGATGAGATAGAACTACAACATTATGTGGAATTGGAAGATATGGTTCATATGGGTATAAAAAGTAGAGAGGCAACTATAAAGAAGGGGAAACGATTCCAAACAAAATTATGGTTCATCCTTACAGAAATCAAGTTGTAAACATGATGACAAGGCTACTCCTAAAGCCAAATTCAAACCACCTAAAGAAGAAAAGACAGTAAAGTAAGGTAGAGGGTAAATATGAAACTCAAATTCATACTCATGGTATTAAATGCTTGCTTTGTTTGGAAAAAAGGCACATAGTTTCACAATGTACTAATAAATGGACAATGATCATGAGAGGTGATAGGGAGATTAAGATCAAAGGTGAAAGTAATAAGGATTCCATGCTGCCATTAGAACTATGATGATAATAATGTTGAATATTTGATGGATGGGGAGACATTTGTGATTAGGCGTACTATGAATCTCCAAGTCAATGAAAATGATGTTAGGGAGTAACGAGAAAACATCTTTTATACGAGATGTCACACCAATAATGAAGTATATAGCATGATTATGGATGGGGTAGTTACATGAATATAGCTAGCACTACCTTAGTTGAAAAGTTGGGCCTACCTACCATGAAACATCTTAGGCCATATAAGTTTCAATGGCTAAATGAATGTGGCGAGATAAGAATCAATAAACAAGTGATGATTCGTTCTCGATTGGTAGATACTGTAACGAGGTGTTGTACGATATAGTACCTATGCATGTTGGTCATATTCTCTTAGGGAGACGTTGAGAATTTGATATAAGGACCATAAAGATGGGTTTACACATAAATATTCTTTTGCCAGCAACAATAAATTCATTTCTCTTGACCATTAATACCTAAATAAATATATGAAGATTAGCTTAAGTTAAGAACAGAGACTAATAAAAAGAAGAGTGGGCTAAAGAATGAGGGTGAGAGATTAAAAAGAAGAGAAAAATAAAATTAAAATAAAGAGATTATTGAAAAAGAAAAGAAAAGAAGAAAAAAAAGGGAAAGAAAAAAGGATTGTTGAGAGAAGCAAAAAACAAGTGAATTTTTAGGTCAAGGATAGCTTTTTATTCTAAAAGAAAAAAAGAGTGTTGAGAGAAGCAAAAAGCAAGTGAACTTTTAGGTCAAGGATAGCTTTTTATTCTAACCAAGCTATTATAGTATTTTTGTTTAGGCTTGTTTTTATAATACTAACAATCTTGACGTTTCCTTGTCTAGTGTTTTTGTTACTTTGTCGTGGGATTTCTAAGATCTATTTTCCAACGGTGTTTCTAGAAATTTACTACCAATAAGGTAGTAAAATATCAAATTAATTTCATACTCTGTGCTACCATTCTTAATTGACTAGTTTATAAAAGTAGCCTAGAGGATCTAAAGAGCTTCAAAGGCAATATGAGGAGTTTTTACTAAAAGACTATGTTAGAGAAAGCAAGAGCATGTGTTGTTTCGGTCTCGCTTGCTCCTAAGAAGGATGGGTCATAAAGGATGTATTTTAATTTTCAAGCTATCAACAAAATAAAAATGCAATATTGACATCTCATTCCTAGATTAGACATAATGACTTACACAGTTCTTGTGTGTTTTAATGATAGAGATGTTAAGTTCCCTAACTGCTTTCGAAAATTTTTGTGTAAAAAGTTGGAAACTAGTTTGTTGTTTCAACTACCATCCTCAAATGGATGGACAAGTAGTAAATAGGACCTGGACTACTTCATTATATGCTATCATTCAAAAGAATTTAAAAGTCAAAAAAGATCTTTGTCATTCATTAAATTTGCATATAATAGAATTGTTCATAGACTATTGGTTATTCACCTTTTGAGATTGATTGTGGCTTTCCTTTACCTATTCATGAGGGGAGTAGCTTGAATGGTAAAAACAAAGTTGAAATGTTCAACAACATATTAAGAGAAAAAAAGAAGAATATTCATCTAAAGCTAACAAAAAGAGAAAGAAAATTACCTTTTAACAAAGTAATTGAGTGTGGGTGCATATGCAAAAGTGGGTTTCCTAGATCGAAGGAGATCTAACTTGTAATCAAGAGGAGATGGGTCATTTCAAGTTGTTGAACGAATCAATGATAATGCTTATAAATTAGGTCTTTCAGATAAGAATAATGTGAGCACTACTTTTTCAGATTTTTTATTTAGCTCCTTTTGATGTAGGTAATAATTCATGGACAAATCTTTTCAAGTGAAGGAATAACAAAAATCAAGTTGTCTTTCATCATTTGATTTTGCCAAACGAACCAATTATGCAAGCAAGGAAGAAAAGACTTACAAGAAGCGCTTAACAGTGTTGTGAGATAAGTGGTTACACGTGTTGAATCAAGCCAAATTGAAAGATGATCACTCGTTAGCTTAGTTCAACTTAAGATTAAAGAAGACTTAGACGTGAATACAACCTCCAACACTGTTGTGTACAACCGCGTTTAATGTTCTGGTAAAAAAACCAATAATGATACAGTCTCCAATACAAGCATGGCAGGACCTTATATACATCACAAAGTTACAAAAAAAGATATGTGGTCTCCAACATAGGCGTATCTTAGATGTTGAGATATAGATTATTTGTAAATAGATTAGAAAAATAAGTTTGAATCAAGGGATTTAGTCAGATAGTCTACCTGATCTAGTTTCCTATTTAATCTTGTAATTTCCTATATAATACTACATACTATTTATTCAAAAAAGAATATACAAGTATTCTTTTCCACATGGTATCAGAGCTCTAGGGTTTCTCTTTCCGGGATTTGTTTTTTCGAGCAGCCTTCATTGTTGCATAATCGAAACCCTTTCTTGGTTCTGTTCTTGCATGTTCCAGCCTTCATCGTTGCATTCCTCCTTGTCTTTCCTTCTTTGATTCTTGTTCAGACAGCCTTAATTGCTGCTTTTATCCTTCTTCATCATGTCAACCACCCAAACTTATGTTTCTAGCCCTTCAGAAGAATTCAGTTCTAATCAAAAAATTGGTGATATTTGCAAAATATTCGGGCTTCCTATAGGCTTAATGGGAAGAACTACCTCAAATGGTCTCAATTTGTCCACACATACCTCAAGGGCAAAGGGAAGCTTAGTCACCTTCTTGGAACAAGACCGACAAAGGATAACCAAATGTTTGAAGCATGAGATAAGGAGGATTCCATGATAATGTCCTAGCTATAGGATCTTTTACACCTATACCCCATGCCCGAGTAACAGAAAGATTGTAGTAGCCAATGGCTCTGTAGCTATTATTGCAGGGTTCGAAGATGTACACATCACACCTACCCTTATTCTTAAAAAAGTCCTGCATATACCAAAATTGTCGGTTAGCCTTGTTTCCATTCAAAAACTTACCCGTGATCTTAAATGTTATGCTACTTTCTTTCCTTCTTATTGTGTTTTTCAGGATCAAGTCTCAGGGAGGAGGATTGGACTTGCTAAGGAAAGAAGTGGTCTTTTACCACCTTGAATTTCCTCAAAAAGTTAGGAGCAATTTGTCTTTGTCATTTCTCAGCTCCTTAAATAAAGATGACATTTGGTTGTATCACCTACACCTAGGTCATCCATCTTTTTAAGGTTTTAAAGGTCATGTTCTCTCATTTGTTCCAAGAATTAGATATATCTGAATTTCATTGTGATGTTTGTGAATTGGCAAAACATACTCAGATATCTTTTCCTATTAGCAATAAAAGAAGTTCTCATCCTTTTCATTTGATTCATTGTGACATATGGGGTCCCTCTACTACACCTAATGTTTCTGAAGCTCGTTGGTTTGTATCCTTAATTGATGATTGCACTTAGGTTACATGGCTCTTTCTTCTTAAACAAAAATCTAATGTTAGCCTTATTATACCTAATTTTCACTCAATAATTAAAAAACAATTTGGGGTTAAAATAAAAAATTTTCAGCTAGACAATGCTAGAGACTAAAACCAAACTTTGTCATCCTTCTTTCAATCATAGGGCATTATACATGACTCATCGTGTGTTAACACATCTGAACAAAACGGGATAATTGAAAGGAAAAATGGGCACTTACTCAACACCACCCAAGCCCTACTCTTTCAAGGGAATGTCCCTATGTCCTATTGGGGAGAGGTAGTTCTTACTGCCACATACGTGATAAATAGACTTCCATCACATGTGTTAGACAACAAAAGTTCCATAGACATTCTTAATAGTTTCTATCCACACTTCAGAATATCACATGGCCTAACACTTAGGCCCCATTTAGTTGGCGGAAAAGTAAAGTTAATTTGGAACCTAATTCTTTGGAAAATAAATATATGGAAAGTAAAGATATTTACATGTTTGGATACTTATAAGAATTATAATAGGAAAGTTGGGTGGATTCTTATTATGATGTTTGGTATGCAACAGTATTTTATAGAATGTAATTTAATTTTAACTTATTTTTTCAATTATATCCCTGAACAAAAATTAAAATTATTATTAAATGTTAAATTACAAGTCCATTCAAAATTCAAAGAAAACACAGAAAATAAGTTTGACCCACGTACAAGTCTACAAAACAAGCAATAAAATGAGAATATGATAAAACAGAAAAAGGGTTTCATGCTTCATGCTTTTGCCTTGATTGACGGTACAATGTGCATGTTCTAGAGATGTAGATAATCCCTTTTTTGTCTCAAATAATTACGCCTTTCTTAACTGTACCTTGCAATACATATATTTTATTTGGTCAAAAACATAGAACAAAATTTTGTCTCACCTCTTTTAATTACCCAGTTATCCCCTTTTAATATCAAAAAGGCACAAGGTGATTTTGTTCAAGAACAATTTATTATATATTATGGTCACTTCTACTTCTAGAAAGACAAACAAGAGAACATAGGATTCATGGGCTGAAACAGTAAACAGTATACAATGAGAAAACCAAGAGAACACAGGATTTATCTCATCGTATACTCCCAAAAAGCATTAAGAATAATCAACAAAACCCCATCAATCAGTATTAAGAAAAACAAAGATTTATGAATAGTTTAACTAGAAAAAGTACTGCAAATCTTGATGGGTGCTTCGAGCTTCAGATTCGTAGAAGATCAAAATACCCAGAAACCTCAAAATCACAGACCATACAAAACCGGAATTTTTTGTTTATAAAAATTGTCTCCGCTTAACAAAGCTTCGATTTGGACGAGTTGTGAAACGACCATGTAGAGAAGAATTGGATAGGACCCAGGAATTGAATTGATGGGAGAAAAGTAAGAAGGAAAGAAGAAGAAGAATATTTGAAGAGGTGGTCGTGTTTTTCAAAAGAAGAAGAATATTTGAAGAGAAGAAGAATCGAGCAAAAGTCGTACTAACGGCAGAAGAAGAAGAGTATCTGAAGAAGGTCGTGTTTTTAAAAAAGAGTTGTAGAATAAGAATATTAGAATAGGAGGTAGTGTTTTAATAAAAGAGTTGTTGGAGAGTTGGGAGAGAAAGAAGGGTTACATTGGCCAGTATAATTTTTAGATTAAATTCCTATATTAGAAAAATTTTTACTTTCCTAACTACTCAAAAAACGAACCAAACGTAATAATTTAAATTTTAGGAAAAAGATTACTTTCTCAGTCAACAATCCGTGTCAACCAAACAGGGCCTTAGGTTATTTGGGTGCACTGCCTTTGTTCATGTTCATAGCCAACACAGAGATAAACTAGACCCTCAAGCCATCAAATGTGTTTTCCTCGATTACTCACCTACTCAAAAAGGATACAAGTGCTACAATTTGTCATTTAGAAAATTTTATATCTCTACAAATGTCACTTTCATAGAAAATACACCTGTTCTCTCCAAGTCCTCTCTTCAGGGGGAGATTTTACTGATAGAAGATAGCACTTGTGAGTCCTTCGAACTACTTAAAACACTTGACCCTCCTTCTCCTCCAGCTCGTATTGTTGAAACAACCAAGCCTTTTGAACCAATTACATTTGAGTTTCCCAATAATACTACTTAACCTGCATCATCCCTTGTCCCAACCAGTGTTACTCAGGTGTATTCAAGGAGAAAGGTCATTCCATAACTAACAAAGGTCCAAGAATCCAACTCAGACTCTAGAAATGAAATCATGGTAAGATCTGACTCACCTGTACATAATATTTTGAACCCATTGTTGTTAGGAAAGGTGTAAGAGAATGCACTAAGTGACCACTCTATCCTCTTATCTCACTATGTCTCTCGTAAGCGCCTCTTACTGGCCTACCAAAAATTCATTGTGAGTTTAAACACCATTACTATCCCTAACACAGTTTATGAGGCATTGTCAAAAAGGGAATGGAGGGATATTATGAGCGAAGAGATGAGTGCATTAGAAAAGAATAGAACATAGGAGATTGTTGATAAACCGAAAGGGAAAAACATTGTTGACTGTAAGTGGATTTTCACACCGAAATACAAGGCTGATGGATCTCTTGAGAGATATAAAGCTAGATTAGTGGCCAAAGAGTACACTCAGACTTACGGCATTGACTATCAAGAGACTTTTGCTCTAGTTGCAAAAATGAATACCTTGAGAATTATGTTATCATTAGCTACCCTCTTTAATTTGGAACCTCTTACGATATGATGTTAAAAATACATTTCTCCATGGAGACTTAGATGAAGAAATCCATATGAACATCCCACTAGGATTTGAGGGGGGCATCAACAACAAAGTATGCAAGCTAAGGAGGCCCTTTATGGGTTAAAACAACCTCCTAGAGCATGGTTTGGGAGATTTTTAGAAGTCATGAAGGATTCTAGGTATAGACAAAGCCAAGGTGACCAAAACTCTTTTCATTAAACATTCGACTATAGGGGGAGTTACCTCTCTTCTAGTCTATGTAGATGACATTATAGTGATTGGAAATGATGTGAAAGAGAAGCATGAATTGAAGTGAAGACTAGTAAAAGAATTTGAGATAAAGGAACTAGGAAAACTAAAGTACTTTCTCATTATTGAGGTGGCATATTCCACACAAGGGATTTTCATATCTCAACAAAAGTACATGACTGATTTATAGGCATAAACAGGGAAGATTGGGTGTAAACCAGTATCTACACCTATAGATCCAAACCATAAGTTGGAAGAAGCTAAAGAAGAACCAACTGTTGATAAAGGGATGTATCAAAGATTAGTTGGTAGACTCATATATCTTTCTCACACTTGGCCAGACATAGCAAACTTGATGAGCGTAATCAATCAATTCATGCATGATCCAAGAGAATCTCATCTTCAAGCTGCTTACAGAGTGCTACATTACTTGAAAGGTAATCCGAGGAAAGGAAGTTTGCTAAAGAAAAACAGTACTCTTGCTCTAGAAGCCTACACCGACGCTAACTATGTAGGTTCCCTAGTGGATAGAAGATCTACTAGAGGGTATTGCACTTTTCTTAGAGGTAATTTAGTAATATGGAGGAGCAAGAATCAGAACGTAGTGGCAAAGACATCTGCGGAATCAAAATTTAGGGCTATTGCTCAAAGATTGTGTGAATTACTATGGAAAGTCAAATGGGACTGCACGATGAAACTATTTTGTGACAATAAGTCAGCCATCAATATTGCTCATAATCCTATACAACATGACAGGACAAAGCAGATGGAAATTTGTAGACATTTCATTAAAGAAAAACTGGAACAAGGGTTAGTATGTATGTCTTATGTTCCATCAAAACATCAAGTAGCTAATATTCTAACGAAGGGACTAAACAGTTCGAGTTTCCATGATCTTGTATTCAAGAAGGGAATGGAAGACATCTATTCCTCAGCTTGAGGAAGAGTGTTGAGATATAGATTAGCTGTAAATAGATTAGAAGAATAAGTTTGAAATCGTTTGATTTAAGGGATTTAGTTTGATAGTTTATCTAATCAAGATTCCTATTTTATCTCTTGTAATTTCCTATATAATACTATATAATATCTATTCAAAAAGGAATATACAAGTATTCTTTTCCACACTAGACTAAATCTAATTTCACAAAGTTATAGAAGAATTTATGGTCTCAAATATGAGTGTCCTAGACTGTGTCAACTGGCATTAAAATATTTGTAACCAATACGACCTAGTCCACAACCATGTCTCAAGTCGTACCCACTTGAAACCCTAATTTTTTTAGTTTCATATTTAAGGCATGTTTCTTTACAGTTGAAGCAATTTTCGATATCTTTGCTATTTGAGAGTCATGAGTGCTTCTTTTCATTGTTCTTCATTGAACTTCAAACTTATCAAAGAATTCTTTATTTGTGGCTTTTAATTAGTTAATGATTTTGGTTCTTGATTCCTTATAATCAATGGGTCAATTCTCGTCTAAGTCTATTTTATCTTTCTTATGTTTGATTCAAACTTATTCGTGGATTCTCTAGGGTTTATTTCTAGGTAGATTCGTATCAAATATGTTCCTAAAAGTTCAAATCCTAGTAAGCACATGAGATGAGTGATGTCTGCAATTATTTATTCATTCTATTACACATAAAAAAAATGTTAGAACAGATAATTAGTTCAAAAGAAGATAATCTCCCAAAAAAATAATCTCCTATGCCTTCAAATGTTTAAGCATTTCTTTAAATAGTTAGAATTTCTTGGGAGGACACAAAATTGTACCAACATGACTGAAATTTTACTAGGAAAAAGTTCACAGCTCTTAATCTGACCAACCTAATATGTTAGAATATTCCAAGATTTACCATAATAATCCCTTCATTAATTGTATCTTCAATATGATAATGAATGTGTAGTAAATATCAAAACATACCCATAATTAACAAACATCAATAACTATAAATATTATAAAAGCTTACATGTAAAATTCTAACCTTCCATTGCAATTCATCATGTAGTTGCTGCAAAATCCAAAGCAAAGTTAAATTACATTAATTATCAAGGAAACAAAACACAATCCTAGAGAATCCAACATGCATAGAAATAAATGGAAAGAACATAAAAACAAATCCAAATATTGTATTCAACACTTTTTAGTTTTGACAAATCACATAGAAGCGTGAAAAGGCACAGAAAATTAAGGCCTCGATACAAAAATTGGGACTGGAGTAGTTTACAACCTTGTTTTCACAGGGTTGACTATTGAAACTTTTATCCCACAAAAAAAATTGTAAGCAAACATATATATTTTGAAGCTGATATCTAAGAGAATAGTCAGGACTCAAACATTCATAAGATAGCACCATTAGATATTTGAACATTGTTCCATTCAATGTAGAAGTTGCTCACTTCCTTTTTCCACAAGTAAATGGTTGCTTAAAGCATAATTAGTTCCAGAGGAAATGAATGGAAACAGGGATGGGAATTTGTATAGGAAGGATTTGGAAGATAAGAATAGCTAAATCAAAGCACATCAAGCCTCCGACAATAAATAAGGAGTGTTGCTCATGCATTGCAGGAATATGTGAGATAATTGTGCAACAGAACACTTAATGCAATGGATCAATTTTTTTCTTCTCTTTAGCTTCTACAATTTGCTCCGACAATAAATAAGGAGTGTTGTTCATGCATTGCAGGAATATGTGAGATGATCGTGCAACAGAACACTTAATGCAATGGATCAATTTTTTTCTTCTCTTTAGCTTCTACAATTTGTTTCCAACTATTGGAAACAAACTGTAGAAGAAAAAGAGAAAAGAAAGCTATACAATAAATGTGAAAATCAGGTAACATGATCCAATTCCTAAAAGAAGAATTTGACAAATGTATAAATGGAGACGGCTAGTGATTGTGTGGTAATCCATTAGTACCTTTATATTGCTCAAAATAGAAGAGGTGCTTATGACGCGAGGCAGAACTCCATATTCAGACAATAAACCAAGCATGGATGACATGAAAATACATGTCTCCTCGTGTACAACCTATAGAATTAGTTTTGCCAATATAAGGACAATTAAAAGAAAAGACATAAGTAACGGAAAACATGTTGGGAGTAATCATATACACCACTTGACAGAATAATTAAAAAGCAAATCTTAAGTCTACTAGTAATTAAGGCATGCATGACTGAAACACGCAACAATTAAGATGTCATAGGTAACTATTCCATAAAAGGAACTAGCTAATCTAGCTTGTGTTGATAATGCAATTATTACATGCCCACATATAAATAACTTACAAAAGGCTTGCCATGTGTCCACTAGTAAGCATAAAGTAAAACATAATGTTTGTAGTTAATAGTGATGGGCAAAAGGATGTATAAGTTAAAATGAAAAGAGATTGTTAGATTGGAAAATAAGATCATATAAAGGTCTCCTTGTGGATTTGTCAATAAATTATCATGAGTTTTCAATAGATAAAAATATTTCCTCCGAAACACAATTTGAAAGGCCCCAGGTAAATCATATCATAACATAAATTTACCTAACTTGTATTGATCGCAAAAGAGTTTAGAGTTTACAAACGAAATAAAAGAGGCAAATCACTCAATCACAAGCTTTAATTTAGTGGAATGAAGAGTGGAAGTTGATGAGACAACAAGGACAACAAGAGTTGAAATTTTGCTTTATGGCAAGTTTTCCTTTCAAAATAGGAATTAATAAGAAGCTAGATATATTGTTCTTATTTGTTGACTACTTGTGCGTATTTAAGATAAAGAATCCTAATTAGAGTAGCATTCAACTTTATTTTGGATATCTTAGTTAAGAATTCCTTTATTACTAAGGACTTTTCTATACATATGTATACTCTGTCTTTCAATAAATAGCCTAAATTTTCTCTACAAACTTTAAGCTTTCAACTATATGTGATGCCTTCTTTTAAGAGTGATTGATAGAACTAATTCCCATTTTTCTACCCTCGATTCCTAGAACCCATTTATTGTTTCCTTCAACTACAAATCTAACAATTTTCCGGCCCAAGTTTCCAGCTCCAATCAAGAAGTTTCAACAATTGTTACTGAAATTTCAACCTGAAGCCAAATTTCCAGCATCCTAAAAACGCCAAACAGCCCAAATCTTCAATTTCTATTAGTTTTAGCTACTAGTTTGATATCTGTTTTATTCGTCCTACATCAATTTGGTATCAGAGTGTTAAAGATGAAGAAAGGAGGGAGGAAATGGATTCTTAGGCAAACCCTAAAGCTGAAACAACCGAACAACAAGATGAAACACTTAAACAACAAGACAAAACACCTGAACAACAATTAAAAACACAAGAACAATAGGGTGAAAAAATAGGACAGCATGCTAAAATAACTGAAGGTTGATGCCAATCCTGATGTACTGAGGGATTGAAGGTGAAGATTTGAATAAAGATGCAAAATTAACAAAGCATATAAATAATGGAGAAGTTGTGAGTACTCGAAGCAACAAATATTTATATTCAAGATAGTATGCAGTAGAGAAACCGGTTTCATTATGGAACTGTCGAGGCAAACTC
>JANZLD010000006.1:32956407-32970945 GCA_026413575.1 Erythroxylum carthagenense | reverse complement strand
TGACTAATTCACCACAAAATCCTCACTTAATGCTATTTTATAATTCAAAATCCCACTAAAAGATCGGGATCCAACAATCATGACCTTTGGCTGGATCACTTCTGTCATAACCCCGACAGGGTTGTCACAATCGTGGCTTGACTCTTCCTCCAAATTTTCTCTAACTTTACTCGATCTTCTTCATTTGATTTCAAACACTAACAAACACATTAAAATACCTCAAGCACACGAAATTAAAGTCTAATAACGTGCTCTAAACCATATAATACTCGAAAACATAAACACATAATCACATTACACAATTATAATCCTAAAAATGCACAATTCATCTAATCAACACCTAAGCAAAATGACGATATAATGAATCATATATTCTCATAATTGATTGATCTTGTTTTATTGTGATATCTCATTTGTTAAGTGGTTAGTGCTCTATTTGATTTAATTTTGTTAATTTCATAATTTTAATTTCATTAAACTCATACTTGATTGCTTAATTTTCTGGTTATTTTTATTTTCATTTGAATCACGTTTTTACAACCTCAGATAAGGTTAGGATTCAATTAGTTTTAGCTATTTCTTCTTGGGATCGACAACTTAATTACTACGAGTTATGACCCCTATACTTGCAGAATATTGAGGGTTTTACATTAGATAAAACTTGCTTAACAATTCCTATAAAAAATCAATTTGGAGACCTTAAGCTAAAGGAGTACTTATACTATCATCACAATGAGAATTTTCATAGACATATAAGTAAGGTTTTAAATGGATTTCCTATATCAGGTTTGTTCGGTAAACTTGTTTTCTAATAAACATCCACATTTCTGTTTAAGTATCTTTATACTTTAGCCTATGAGATTGACTACTTCTTTTATAAGGAAACTGCTCAAAAAGTAGCACTTATGCCTTTAGAAGTGTTGCTAGTAGACATCAAATGGCAATTACCATCTCTAAATTTTAGCAAAAAAAACTTCCAATGAAATATCTGGGCATTCCTATCTCTTCTCATAGATTGAAAAGTAGAGATTTCAATGTTCTTTGTGATAACATCAAGGGTAGAATCTTATCTTAGAGCTTCAGACATCTCTCTACAACAAGAAGAGTACAATTTATTGCATCAGTTTTATAAGGAGGTCTTGGCATACATTCTCTTAAAGTCATGAATACCATCTTACTCACAAAGAGACTTTGGAGAATTGTGATTGACAAATAATCACTTTAGTGTAAGTGGATGTACACTTACTTCATTAAGAAGAGAAGCATATGGGCTTTAGATGTTAATAACTCCCTTAATCCTCTCTAAAATCAATTATGAGATTGAGTGATAAATGGAAGAATGACTTCATTACTCTTGTAGGAAATGAAGAATCTATTAGTTTTTGGTATGATAATTGGTCTTCAATAGGTTCTCTTTTAATGTCATTGAAGCTACTCCACTTGAAACTTTTATACCTTCAATTGACTCAATCGCAAAAGCCCTCTCATATAAGGAGATCTTAACGCAATCATCCATGCCCAGCTCTCTTATGAGTGAAATCTTAGATATTCATATTAGTGTACAGTAAGACAAATACATTTGGAAGCACACCAGAGATGGTCAGTTCTCTAATCTCTCCTGCAAAAACCAATTTTCAAAGATCTTCCTATTGTACCTTAGATTAAAGTAATATGGTCTAGTTATCTCAATTCTAGAGCTGCCACCACTCTATAGATTGCAATGTAGGACAAGTTGAAGACTGTTGACAAAATGGACAAATACTTATGTCATACTAGTTGGCGCTTTCTCTATCAAAAAGTTGAGAAAAATGTAAAGTATTTTTTCTTTAACTACAGCTACATCTAAGATATTTAGAGGACACTTGTAAATAGATGTTTGATAATTGAGCATTTAACTAGCCTGAACAACATTAAAGATTGGTATTCAACTGGCAGTAGGACTAACAAATCTGCATACAAATGCTTCTAATTGGTACTTTCTTCCTTGGCATAGCAATAAATGATGGAATAAATCATAAAATATTCCAATACAAGAGACTCCCTATGAAACATTTTTACAAGCAACTGATACAACACATTAGAACTCAAAATTGCAAGTATTGGTACAAAAGCAGAGACTTTAGGATGAGCTATACCTCATTTCCTTTTAGAATATCTTGTTTCCTATCATTAATAGTCCCATTTTGTAATCTTTGATCGTCACTTAGCATTAGTGACCTTGGGTCCATATTTTGTAACTTCATTTGATATGCCTTTAAGGCTAAATATAATTATTCTTAAAAAAAAACATAACATGTACTAAGATTTTTATGTTCTATTAACATTCACTCTTAATAAAACAATGAGTAGAAACAATTTAGTGGAATACATAAATGTAATATCGTTTTTATAATTATAATCTCATTATAATTTTGTTTGTAATTTATAGTTATTTCGTTGACTTTATCGTATACATCTAAATATACACAAGATAAATAATATTTTTAAATAACTTTCTATAAATTACAATCTAACTAATGGGCTATAGGATATAAACCAATAGTTATGTCCATTTATACAATATTTAAATTTTAAACCACCCTATTATACAAAAAGTTATATTATATTATTACGGGTTATAGTTTATTTTTAATTGGTATTAATGCCATGCTCTTTATTTGTATTTAAATTATATTGTTACACGATTCTACTTCATTTGGTTCTCTTTACATATTATCATTTATTATGTTGGTTTATATAATATTAATTTTTAATACATTTTCATTTATAAGAATAATATATGTCAATTTAAAAAATTTAAAATATTGAATTACAAAAACATTATTATATGATTTTTTAGCTTTAGTGGAAATAAGGATTTATTTGATTAATATATAATATTAGTAAATTTGTAATTTTAATTATAATTGCATTCGCCTTCTATTTGCTAAATTATTTAAAAAATTCATATGCACCGTTTGCATTATCTTTTAATTTCAGTTTAATTTCAAGCTACGCAGCACCGTGGTTAATGAGGGGTTAAGGAAGAAGCATCCGTTTTGGAATGTGAGAAAACTGTGAAGTAAAAATTATATTCATATTATTGGTTGGCTGTCTCTCCGGTCCAGACTCCGAAGTCCTCAGATTTCTCCCAGTCCCCACCCAGATACCGCATGGAGAAGGAATGAAATGAGCGAGCAGCAACAGTTGATGAGTAATAATAATATTCCAGTCAACGAAGCCTATTGGGCTTTGGTGGAAAAAGCTGATAACAAGTTCTCCAAGATCAGGGACTTGCCATACTATGACCGTAACAGGTTCTGTCTGACTGTCTCACCGTCTGTCTGTGTATTGATGTCTGTCTGTCTGTCTTTTCCGTTAATCAATTTTTCATATATTTATCAGGTATGACACATACTTCTACAAGGTGTTCAAGGTGTACACCCATTTATGGAAGTTTCAGCAGGAGAATCGGCACAAGTTGGTGGAAGCAGGGGTCAAGAGATGGGAGATTGGGGAGATTGCTTCTCGAATTGCTCAACTTTACTATGGCCAGTACATGCGAACCAGCGATGCGAGCTATTTGTCACAGTCCTATATCTTCTATGAGGCTATTTTCACTCGCGAATATTTCAAGGACACTTTGTTTCAAGATCTCAATCTCGCCAACAAGCAGTTGAGATTCTTCGCTAGATTTTTGATGGTGTGCTTGGTTTTGAACCGCCGAGAAATGGTTCACTACTTGGTTAATCAGCTTAAACTTCTGGCTGATGATTGCAGGAGGGCATTTCAGGTCTTTCCTTTCGCTCTCTTTCTTATCTCTTGTTTTAACATTGTGATGTCTATAGATTTGCCAAGGTACATTCCTTTTGTGTTTTCCCTTATGTTTAATTGGTTTCCTTTGAGAAGATTTGAGTAATTGGTAACGACTTTCAAATTTTGTTGCTTCCAGGAAACTGATTTTAAAGAGTGGAAGCTGGTGGTTCAGGAAATTATTAGATTTTTGAAAGCTGACTCAGCTTTTATGAATATCAGGCCCTTGAGGTATAGTCTTGTACTGGACCCTCATCCAGATTCACTACCACATGTTGCAACCAAAAGAAACTTAAAACTACGAGATGCAATCCTCAGCACTTACCATCATAAAGAGGTAAGCTATTCAAGTCCATTCCTTTTCTTTCTTCTTCGTATATGTAGGACAAGAACCATGCTGTTCTCCTCTTGTATTATTGCTATTATTTACCAAAATCTGGTTGATTTTTCTCCGTCACTGGGTTCATTCTTTTGATCAGGTCAAGTATTCTGAGCTCACCCTAGACACATTCAGGATGCTTCAGTGCCTGGAGTGGGAACCAAGTGGTTCATTTTACCAGTCGAGTAGCAATAAAATGAATCATAATGGTGGTGCAAGCCCTGCTCGTCCTAACTATGCCCATGATATAGCTGATCCTACTCTACCTCCAAACCCACGAAAAGCTGTGTTGTATCGTCCATCTGTGACACAATTTTTGGCAGTGAGTATATGTAATGTCAATGTTTTAAGTCGTTGTGTGGTTCAAAAATCTTTTAAATAATAGGCTTTCCATGTAAGTCTGGAGAGATTTTGTTTCAGGTGGAGCAAAAACAGTGCTGAGTAGATAGAGCATTAAAATAGTTGCTTGTATTGAGGAACTGTGATATTATCAACTGCAGTGACTCCTGGGAAATTGTTAGATTCCAATTCCTTGATAACCTAAACGTCACTTATATTATGTGGATAAATGGGTTCCTTCAGGCAGCGAGAAAAAGAGAGACAGAGAGCAGTAGGTTCTTGTTTGATGTAGTTTAAACATCTTCATGAAGGACATATGTTCACGGTTCTGTGGATTTTATTTGGTCCTTTGCTTGTGAGCTTAAGGTTATGAGTGTGTAACTTAAACATCTTCATCAGAAAAGGCAGTCCATGCGCTGTTGAGTTTGCCACATAAAAGGTGTTAAGAGTTCACGGACGGGTGACCATGTCTTGTCACAGGGTAATGATAGTATATCATGCTGTAGATGATTTCTGTGTTGTCAGGCATAGTGGAAATACATCTCTTGTTTAAGTAGACTACTGAATGAATACCTTTTTCTGATATTATTGACAGTGCAAGTAAATTCAAGTTTAGAGGACACTGCAGGAGGGAAAATGCTATTATTTAGGATGGTTTTGTTAATAAACACAATGTGGTTGTGCTCTTAATATCACCCTGTCAACATGTTTACACTTTTCATGCAGGTTCTGGGTATGATTACGGAGGAGTTACCACCTGATGGAGTTCTCCTAATATATTTGTCAGCTTCAGGTGTTACATTTTCTCTATTTTAAGACTCATGATTTTCCTTATTTTCCTACTTTCCTATTGGACAAATATGAAGATGATACTCATCTTGTCTTCAACTTCCTTCAGGTAGAGCTGTAAATATTTGTAGCTCCATTAATACAACAGAGAATGTAGGGAGAAGCTTTCAATCCGACGTCATGTGTCCAGATGGTGCCTGCACTCCCCCCTTCAGCTCACCTAGTAGTCCAAAGCTTTGTTTAAGGCAGAGTAAAGGGGAATGCTTATATTTTGGTAGAACTGGAAATGGAGGTATCTATTTAGATACTATGCTGAACTTTCTTTCAGGCACTAATTTTCCTGGCAGACTTCACTTTTACATTAGCTCTTGTCTTCGGTCTTAATTATTTTTTGTGATTTGATAACCCTTGCCCTGCACCCTGCAAAACAATGTAGTTGCCATGTACCACATTCTTCATCTCCCTATCAACTGTCGCATAATTTTGCACCTAATAGCATTCCAGGCAGAGCCATGTGATTCCTAAACAATCTGGCCCAACCATGTGATTTGTATGTTCCAAAGTCCCATTTTGCCTTGCAATGTAACAGAAGTTGTCAACTAGCTTGAGCTTTTTAGTTTGCAGTTCCTGTGTAGTTGGAATCTCCATTTGAAGAAGTTTGGAGCTTTGCATTTCTAGATGCATAGCATATATCATTCTTCTTTTATTTTTCCAAATTATTGAAGTATCAGTTGATGTGTTATAATGAAGAGTAATGACTATTTTCAATTAGAGAGAACATGTGATCTAGTTCATTCTGGTCATTACATTATTGTGTAAAATTTTGGTTACATCTAATTTGTTCTCATGCTGAGTTTTCCAGGAAATAGCAGCATTTATCCAAGTGATTTAATTCCATTTACAAGGAGACCCCTCTTTATAGTTATTGATAGTGATGGAAGCGATGCATTCAAGGTGAACATTCAACCCCAAACCTTGGTATTAGTTTCATTAGTGGTATAGTCTTTCATATATTTACTTGATAACAAAAATCTGATCTAAAGTTATTTTTAAATCTTTCAAGCTTGATTCTGCAATTCACCTTCTTGTCTCATTTCTTGAAAGTTGAAATAAGCTATTGACTTTTGAACTTAGATTGTGTGCCATTAAGTTCAGCCGTGGTTCGTGATAAAAGAACTTTGTTTCAACAAAGACTTCTGTTTTTTGTGTGCTTCATGAGTTGCAAAAGTTAGCTTACTTCTGGACTGATTCTCTTTTGAGAGCTGCTTTTACTAGTGATGTTGTTTTATAACAAAAAGTAGGACCTGTGATTTTCTAGATTTTACTTAAAGAGGATAGATTTGTGCAGGCTATAAGTGGATCTGAGAAAGGAGAGCCAGCTGCAGTTCTCTTATCACCAAGTTGTTCAGTTCCCCTTCATATTGGCGAATCCTCTCGATACCAAAGTGGAAGTTTGTTCACCATTTTTCTTTCAACTCCATTGCAGGCATTCTGTCTGCTACTTGGTTTTTCAGGCTCAGATATTGAAATGGTAGAGTGTGAACTCCATGTTTCTCCATGCTTAAAAAGGTATATACTTTTTATGGTACCCTAACGAGCCTGAATGGGCTTCAGGATACATATAACAGGGCAGAGAAGTTACTTTCTTCATCATTAGACGATTGGGGGCTAGCTTTGGCAACTTCAAACAATCTTCACCGAGTTTGGGCACAGATTTTAGGGGATCCTTTTCTAAGGCGACTTCTGCTGAGGTATTTGTTGCCTTGCGATGTGAAAAGTTTTGGAGTTGTATGAACCAGTTGAAAGAATTTGTTTCACTTCCAACAAATGTTTAAATATATCTTCTTACTGGATAAGCCCTTAGTTGGTACTGCACAAGATCGCTTAAATTTAGCCTTTCAATCACTCTATGAAGCAGCAGTTTTTCTGATGAGCGTGTAGAATTGAGCTGAAAATGGGGCATTTTGAAACTTCCCACTTAAAATGGTGTTTTGGAATCCTTAAAATTCAGAAGTTGAAAACTTTTTGTCAAGTGTCTCATACCATGATTTTTTTTTTTACATAAAAAGGCAGTAATGTGAGGCATTGTACATTTTGTGCACTAGGATGATCGAAGTTATATATGCTTCCTAAGATGTGTAGCATTTGAATTTGTTGTACATTCCAAGTATTCTATTTTACGTCTTTTAAGTATACGAAAATGGCACAGAGCTACCAATATTGTATCGCCATATTTTTCATAAGCTGGTATATTGTGGGCATGAACCTATAGGCAAGATGAGAAATTATTTGATAGGTTGTGATGCAATATTAGCTGTCTATGTTTGCAGGTTCTTATTTTGTCGGGCAGTTTTAACACTGTATGGACCATCATTTGGCAAGAAGGAGTTCCATCCTGATTGTATACCTTCTCTTCCATCATCTTTATTAGCATCTCAAAATTTGGTTTTGCAGATGGCCAAAATCTTTGGTGCAACCAAGAAATTCGTTTTCTCCGAAGGGACTCTGCTCCCTGACTATAAAGATTGTGATTTAAAGAGTGTATCATCATAATACAGCACAGATACATATATAATACAGCATGGGAAATTGGAATTTGAAATCTGTAAAGTATGTGAATTTGCTTTAGATTGATTACCGTGTGATGGATTTGTCTTGTCCTTTTTCATTGGTCAATCCAGTTTTTCTTGTTAAAAATTTGGATCAATTTGAAAATGATTTCCCTTTCTTTCGCTTGAATTGCGTAATTAATATTTATAGCTATTATAAGAACATAGCGTAAGAGTTGGGAAGGGTTTTATGCTTTCTTTTTCTGCTGAAACCAAGTTGTGGGATGCACGGGGTTGGACTGCACATTGTCACTATCTGCATGTTTGAAGAGGTTTGATTCAAAAGAGTTTTCTAAAATTATCTTCAAAATTCTAGAAGAGGAAAAGAAGATTATAGAAATTTCTAGAATATGGTGAAGTTTGTGGAAGATTCTGGAATAACACTCAAGTGCCGCATGAATCGTCCGCAAGAGGTTCAAGTCAAGTCCAAATCCGTGACAACATGCACCTTATTTCCGGACAAATGGAGATTACATGGCAGATTTAGGGGCAACCTCTGTAATGTCAATGGGCACATTGCCTGCCTGATATCTATTGCTCCTCGGCCTCGGGGGCTAACTCGGTCTTCCTTGAAACATACATTGTTAAAATCGACAATTTGAAGGTCTTTGACAGACCCTATGTTTTACTTGATCAGGTTATGGGACGAGACTTTAGGTGCTGAATCAGTCTTTTCGAGGTACTCTGAAGACAAGACCAAAATTGTATTTTCATATGTTGAAATTTGGATGACAGGCGACGGCCCTTACCTTTAAACTGCATAATTTACTTACTTTTAGAAGTACATAAAGACTAATTATAAGAACGGAGCACGGTCATGGATGTAGTTCCAACAACGCGCACGGTAATGTTATTTCACGAATTTAATAGTCATTGATAGTAACTTCACTTCAAGCGAAGCTAAAATTACATAGCAACTTTCATATAAAAGTTCTTTGTATCTTGAACAAGGAAACGATAATAGCCACTAAATGTGAAAAATTATGTAGGTAAACTAATGCATGGTATTAAGCTATTTGCTTAAATCTGTATCTCTTAAAAACAAGAATTAACTGTCAAAGCGTCTAACTAATTATTTAAATTAATCTTAACCTCTTAGATAAAATTAAGAATATTCAAAAGTAGCCCGCACGGGTAGCTCAGTTGATCATTGGCAAGGTAAATTGGTCCAAGATCCTAGGCTCGAATCCTGATAACGGGTGTCAGAACCGCCTTACTGAGAAGCTGGCTAAGAGCAGATCGTAATTTACCCCTTTACTATTTTATCAGGCCGGAGTGTGGGGGCACATGAGGTGGGTGATTATACCTTTTGGTCCAAAGAGTCTTCAAAAGTTGAACTACCCGAACTTGACAATTAACTTACATGAGCCCATGTCAAGTGAGGTTATAAGGTAGACCTTAGCCTCTAGCTATTTAAAAGGGAAGTGAAATGAATGTGCCTATGTTAAATGAGGCTATAAGCTAGATTTTAGTTTTTAGGTATGTAAAAGGGAAGTGAATTAATTGTCTATTGATTATTGGACGGTAGATTAAAAGGAAGCTAACTCCTAGTGTACACTTTTTTTAACATATTTAAATATTAATAAACGAATTGTATATTACAAAGAACGGTTATAACAAATTCATATAAAGTAATCATACAATTAAGTAACACAATCATAAGTGGATAGAGCATGGGAAGAGAGATAAAACTACTTTACACTAATTCAGTCAAATAATTCTCAACCTCCATATACTCATAAAATTAACACAATCATAATTAGATACAGCATGGGAAGAGAGATATAGCTACTTTATAGTAATTCAGTCAAACAATTCTTAACCTACATCTACTATATTTAACAATTTATTATCTTCTTCTTTTCAAAAGGTGAAGAAAAATCTTCTATCCATCTTTATCACTAGTGAAAAGGAACCTTTACAATTATGTTACTTTTTTATTGGTGAAGAGAAACCCTTTTTAAAATCTTATTCAAAGTTAACAGAAATCTTCACAATGTGCATCATAAAATTTCTTTAATTACAATAATTTTACAAACATTTGTAACCCAAAATCTCTCTTTTTTACTTAAACTAATGAATTAGGACGCAATGTATATTTTGCAAAGGCACATAGGCACTTTTTATTCTCTCAAGGCACTTACCACGTATCTAGTATGTCAAAGCTCATTCTTACAATTCATTGTGGTCTATTTATACCGAAAAGCACTTTAAATAATAATTAAACACACAAACGTACTGTTATAATGGTTATTTTCCAGATTGGATTGGCAAACCAATCACTAATCTTTGGCTACTTCATTTGATTGGAGTATCAACAAATCAAAGCAGTAGTCACCTAGAAAGTTTCCTTTTAAAAGTGGTAAGAAATAGTCTAACAGGTTGTTTAGTTTACCTGTTGAAATAGATAAGAAATTAAATGATTATTCTTAGGAATAAAATAGATAAAGAATGGAATGAAATGAGCATTATTTATGGTTTATTCCTAAGAATTTTTATGTCAATGTATAGTTTGAAAACATAAATTTAGAATGATAAAGGAATAACTAACAAAAGACCAAAATATCCATTATAATCCCCACTAACTACATTATTATTATTATTGTTATTGTTGTTGTTGATGTTATATTGTTGTTGTTGATGTTATATAGTTAATGCTGCTGTATATGTTGACTACTAGCTTTTGTTATCTATGTTTCTTATTAATATTCGAATGTCAGTTTTTGTTAATATCCATCATGAGATGTAAATCTCCATTATCACCCATCATGATGCAAATTATGCAGTGGCTAATTTTTCCTTCATATACTTCATGAATTTGGTTCGACTCATATCAGCATTCATTATATAGTCTCAATTATAGTATAAAGTAACATTAGAATGATACTGAAAATAAACTTAACCTAGGGCTTTAAATGACTAAAAAGTTATTTAGTTGAATAAAAGCCTTATTTTAAATAACAATACAAAATATTTAAACTTCAGCATGATCTTCAATATGTGGCAAGAAACCTTACCCATCTAAGTCTTCGAAAAGGCACAAGACTAAAAAATATAAGCATTTGTGCAGGATGATCAAGAATTTTGCTTAGAACAGTAGCCCTTTCATCATTTGTCGGTCCCTATATCTCACCCAATGCACTATCTAACTCTTTAACTCTATGTTGAATAATCATCTTGGTCCCAATGCTCTTACACAATTCTTTTCCCACTTCTTTTATGTTATCACCCAACAATCTGGCGGCAACAATAATTGAATCTGCATTGCTTGGTTCTTCATATCATTATTTTTTTCTCCTCTTTACTGAAATATTTTCAGCTTGTCTTTTAACAGTTGATGCTTGAGGTTGAGTAAAGGATTCATCCATGTCATGCGAAGCACGCTTAACTTCATATTCATCTTCACTACCTTCATTTATCCCACCTAGACCTTCTTGCCTTTCCATTTCTTTAAGAATATCTACAGCAATTTGTGCGTCATTTCTAGTCGTACGATCTTCTCCATAGATTCTAATCAATTTATTATAGAAAGGAAAACTCTTCCTTTGAAATTGATCAAAATCTTTGTGACTCTAACAAGATGAAAAAAAACATTAATAATTTATATAAGCAATAAAAAGTAGTTGAAGAAAATACTTAAAACAAGATAAAATTTCAATACTTACACTTAAGTACGACTCCCATACATGATCTTCAACAGTGACAATCTTCCTTTCTCTATCCCATCCAAATTCACTGTTATCTTTCCTTACTTTTTATTTAAAATCTTAATCCTAGACTTTATGTGAGGTTTGACTTTTAAGTTTGAATTAGGGAGTTTTATTGCTACAAATCTTTCTAATTCATTCGGATAGCCAACTTTAAATCCAGTATCAACATTTTATGTTCTTGCATTATACAAATCAACCATGCAAGAAACTAACACAACATCCTCATAGTTCCATTTTCTTTTTGTTCTTTTTGAACTTTGAAAATCAATAATTAACAGGGATTTCCTTGACATACTTATCTAGCAAATTAAAGTAGTATTGACAAATAAAAATAATCATTATAATAAAGGAAAAATAAAAAATTTATAAAATTTTCATTTTATTAACATTAAGCATCAACGGCTTATGAGAACAACATAATTTATAATAACAACGTACAACATAAAAAAAGTACAATAACTTGCAGAAACTGCTACATCCTAGATCACCCACTCATAGATATTGTCCACTTTGGGCCTTGGCTCAGTCAAGCCCTCACGATTTTTCTTTTTTTCAAGACTTTCCCAGGAGATCACCCATCCTAGAACTACTCTCACCCGAGCACATTTAATCTCGAAGTTCTGATGGGATCCAATCTATTAGGCTATGGAAAACGCGTCTGTAAGGGAGAGGTATCCGTATCCTTATAAGGCGTACTTCGTTCTCCTCTCTAACCGATGTGGGATCTCACACTCTCCACCCCCTTAGGGCCCAGTCCTCTTTGGGGTCCAGCCTAGTTGGCACAGTAGTTCGGGTATCGACTCTGATATCACTTGTAGCACCCCAGATCACCCGTTCATAGATATTGTCTGCTTTGGGCCTTAGCCCAGCCAAGCCCTCACGATTTTGCTTTTCTCGAGGCCTTTTCAGGAGGTCACCTATCCTAGAACTACTCTCAACCAAGCACATTTAACCTCGAAGTTCTGATGGGATCCAATCCGTTAGGCCATGAAAAACGCGTCTGTAAGGGAGGGGTATTTATATCCTTATAAGGCGCACTTCGTTCCCCTCCCCAACCGATGTGGGATCTCACAAAAACAATAATATAAAACCCTTTGACACTTAAACATAATAGAACACCTAAAAAATGTCAAATTTCATTTTGCTTAGATATTTGCCGTTCATTGAACATTTTGCGTGCCAATTCAATTCTCCAATTTGTCCAAGCATTAGTTGGGTCAATAATACTTATAGATTCCTCCTCAACAACTAGATTTGTGTGATCAAAACTTATCTCCTACCTACTAAAATTATGAAGCAAACAACAAGCTATAATAATTCAGTTGTGTATCTTTAATGGATAAAATGATAGCTCCTAAGAATAGTCAACCTAATTTTTAGTAACCCAAAATACCTCTCAATTACATTACATGTAGCTGCATGTTTCATATTAAAAAATTCCTCTGGAGTTCTTGGCTAGTAACATTGATGTTATTCATTCAAATGGTACCTTTAACCCTTAAAAGAAGCAAGGAAGCACTTACAATTTGTGTATCTTTCATCGACTAGGTAATAGCAACCTACATAAAAAACACTATATAAGTTATTTAATTTACAATATCTCATATACAAAATTTCAAACAACCTTCCTATATTATATAGGAAAGTTTACCATAAGGCACTTTTAGTCTCTCCTATTAATTACATCACGAAGAACTCAACCATCAGCAACTAACCCTTCCCAACCAGAAAGAACATAAACAAATTGCAAGTTAGGTGTTCACACACCTAGAATATTTGTTACAATGTTGCCCTTACGAGTTTGAAATCTAGACTTATCTTTAATTGTCACATTAACCCTGATATATATCCCAATAGATCACATAAGCAATTCTACAATTTGAACAAAATAAACAATAATGAGGAACCTTATTCACATACACTAAATTTTCTTATAAAAGTAATAGGGTGATTATCTACCTTAAACCATTTCCACGGATGGTCTGAAGAGTTTATTGGTATTGGATCAAGTTTTCTAAACAAAAGATCTTGTAAACGCATCATTGCATTAAAACTTTATGAAAACATGGACTAATTGTCTCACCTGACCTTCTAAAACTTTTCTTATTAACAAAACTTTTAGTATGATGAGTAATAATATGTAAGAAAATTGCTACTTGTTCATCAATAAACATGTTCTTTGTTGACTTTAATCCCCCTATACTTTATAGCATTTCATATAGTTTAAAAAATGCTTGCTAGTTTATCCTAACCAATGAAATACATTACCCAACATTGTCATGCACAATTCACCTCATATAATCTTGATTTGCATAAAAATCAAGAAAATGACATCTAACCTTGGCTTATAACAATATAAAGATGCCTTATATACCAATAAACTCAATAGCCAACGAACAACATTACACATCTCCAACCATACAGTTAAGATAACCGTAAGCCTTTTTGAGTCTTTAGTTCGATGGCTTGGCTACAAGCTTTCCCTTAAACGGTAAATTATCACTTACTCTTTCTTGGATCAAATCATAGACCTCTGTTGATTCAGCTTCAATGGCTGACCCCTAGAATAATAGGCTCCCTAGTGTTTAGATTCCAAAATGCTTGGCTAACACATCCAGGGTTTGATGAGGTAGTAGCAAAGCATTGCTTACCAGACGAGGAGACGATGAGTAAATTGTTAGCCCAATTCTCACACCACCTCATGCGATGGAATGGATCAAATTTTGGAAATATATTCTATTCAAAAATAAGATTGTTAGAAAGGTTGCAGGGCATCCAGAGGGCCATGACTATGGGCAATTTGGATTCCCTCTTAGACTTGGAGGAACAGATGAGTGGGGAACTGATGCAAATTCTGTGTGAGGAGGAAATCTTTTGACATCAGAAAGCTCGATGCAAATGGATTTCAAAGGGTGATAGG
>JANZLD010000006.1:32942177-32953216 GCA_026413575.1 Erythroxylum carthagenense | reverse complement strand
TACATATCTTTGAACATGTTTTACGAAGTACATTTGTATAAAGAATGGATGTGTATAAAGGTTTTTAAATGGAATGCATGATTTTGTTTTATCTTTTCAAAGTTTATTGATGTAACTATTTGGGACTGCATGTGAGTGGATTTGAAGTCCACAATTTGGAGTTGAGAAATTGATGTGAAAGAAGTGTTTTGAACTTTAACAGGGACTTTGAAATTTTTGGGATGTTAAAATACAGTTGTTGTGCTGCCAGAATTTTTAATAAACTGAAAAAAAAACTCTACCTTTTACATTTCTTATTGTGAATTGAAACTTTTCCTTAACAACGGCAACAGGCTTAATTTCAAGGGAACTTTCTAGCTGACTTGGATATCAACTGGAGAGTCATCATGGAGTGCTGAGCAGGTCGCCCAGTCATTACAAGATAGGGGTCTGCCAGTGGGACTCCCATAATCATGCACCCAAAACTAAAAAGATAGACTTTGTTGTACACTAACATAGACAAAGAGATAAACTTAACCAGTAGAATAGTATAACCCATCTTTGAACAAACAAAGGCTGAGGGAAGGGAACATCGACAACAACGACATCCACCATTGAAGAGGTTAGTTTGTAAATAATATGATAAAAAAGAGGAATAGCCAAAACGCAAATTTTCTAACAACTTCTTCAAAGTTGATTCATTTCACAGTTTCTTGTCCCACAACTAGGGGTAATCTAAAGATAAGAAACAAAACCCAAATTCGATCAAAGAAAAATAAAACGGTATAATTAATAGCACAACATAATTTAGTCGACTCATGAAGGCTCACAACCCTACCTGAAAAAGATAACAGACAAAAGGAATAACTAAAAAAGACAGAGCATTGATAAAAAAAATAAGAAAGGCCAATGGTAGCTTCGAAAGTAGTTGAACCCATGCCAAGAATAGAAAGGTAAGGATCTGAATTTGAGATTCAAAATTACTAATGATAAAGCTTAAAGTGAAATAGATATATAAACATAAAAATATATAAATATAATAAAATGGTTGAAAAAATAAAAATAATACACACACACACACACACGAGATGGAAACAGCCCGGATCAACAGATATAATAGTAGTAATAACAATAATAATAATAATCATGAAGCTTAATGTTATTCAAGTATGTTTAGAACCAAACTACCTAAAGATCTTACTCAATTTGAGTCACGAGACTCTAGCAAAAGCTTCAAAGTATGTTTATGTTGCTTGAATATAGCATCTACTTCCAAGGATGCCACAAAAAATATTCAAATTCATGTTATTAACAATATGCTAATATTTTAGCAACTTTACTGAAAGCTTTACCAGTTAAACACCCTACTTAACCCAATATTAATGTAGTTATATTTTTCACCCTCTTTACTATATATTATCTTCTTTTCCTAGCCCACAAGTTGTATGTCAATAAATAACCATATGGCCAACACAATTTTCAAACTCAATGATTTTTTTAACATTACAGTAATAAGTATACCACAAAACTAACCAAATAAAGGAATAACTAATTACCAAGAATATTCCACAAACAAAGGAATAACTAATTATCAATAATACTACTGGAATAGAATATTTATTCTAGTGAACCAAACAGGCCATAACTAATTTAGATAGAATAAAGGGTTCTCCCCATCCTAATCATGTTTATAAGCTATGCTTGGTTGCTTTAGAGACTATAATTCACTTCTTTTTTAAATTTGTTAATCGCCTTTGTAATAGTATTCAATACCTTTGTAACCATTTTTTATATATATAAATGAATGGAGTAGAATTGTTCAATGGGCTACTACTCCTTATCAGCTTAGTACAGATGATTTCAACCCTTTCAAAATTGCACTTGGATAAATAATTTATAAAATTTATTGAAAAAGAAATTTAAGGATCTCTAGGAATCAACAATTAGATCTATAATATGCTACTTATAGGAACCTTAGTAAGATAAGAAAAATGGCATGGATAATAGGTAAAGGGCTTGTTTTTTCTCTATAAATGGATAGCATATGAAATCTTTAAAGATTGAAAAACTACTCTTAGTTCCATAGGTTTAAAAACTCTTATGTAATTCCATTTCTAAATCTAAATATAGTTTCACTAGCTTGATATCTAAATTTTAGATGTTAAAGTTTCTATCAAAATGTCTACATTTTTGTTGCTATTACAGTTTGTGATTTCATGCTAGAATAAGATGATTCATTTGCAATATGTACTCGTGGCTTTGGCCTTAAAATTTAATATTTTTTTAATTTCCAAAAGAACTTTGGAAACCCATCATCAACTAGTTAGTTATGACCCTTCATTTAGTTGGTTGCAAACTACCCATTCAATTTCTCTTTAACATTTTGTCTTATAACTTTTAGAGTAGTTAAATACCTGCATAAACTAGTTTCAAAACTTCAACTCCCAAGTCTTTTCAAAGATAAAAACAAAATCATTTGATGAAAACTTAATTTAAAACTAATTCAAAAGTTCCTCAAATTCTATTTAAAAATCAAGAAATTTTCTTTAAAGTTCAAAGTAATTTTTCTCTTCATGATAAAAGAATTTATGTATTATGCTTTACATGTAATGATCATACAATGATCCTAATTTATTAAAGTGACTATGATAAGGTTATAAGAAAAATTAAAATGATTATTACATATGAAATGACTTTGTTTTTCTTGTTTATAATATGCTTTACTTATTTTCTTCAACTTTTGATTAGCTAATTTATTCAATTGGGTCCTATACTCAATTTTTTCCTTCCATTATTCTTAATCTTTCACATTTACTTGATTTCATTATAATAGAACTACTAATATCCTTAAAAGTAAATTTATTTATAGTAAAATATTTTTTTTATCAATGGTACTATAGGCTAAAAATTAGCCTAACAATCCCCACTTTTTAAATGATGACAAATACTTGGCGACATTAGATAAAATTTATGACAATGAATAGACTCCCTCCATGTTAAAATAGTACATTGTCCCCTATGTACACAATAGAAGTAAAAATAAACAACATAGCCATAAAATCATAAAAGTGAGAAAGGTATGAATTGGTACTTCCCTGAATAATAAGATTTTGGTACTTCCCTGAATAATAAGATTTACAAAGTTCTAAATTTAGCGAAGAGTCCATTCGATACTATATACAACCATCCCTAACTAGAGCATCCATACTATCTTTGTATTCATCAATCTGTCGATGAGTTTGGTATATCAGTAATTAAAGGATCCTCAAGTCTCCAGGCCTTATATTGCTACAGAGTTGAAGATGATGTAGCTGCTCTAATTGATGGAGGTGGTATGAATATCCCAAGATGTCCCACCATCTACACTAAATCCTCCTCCATCCATCTATCATGCACCTCTCGTCTCTCCATCCACTCCATCAATGCTACCTCGTTCACTTGGATAGTGAAATGGATTTCCAAGATCTACCCCATTTACTTCTCCAATTGAGTTATTTTTGCTAGCCACAACATCTAGGTGGTGTTGGTACCTTAGACGATCATACACTAGCCTCCTCCTGGGTTGCTCCACCCATCTAGGACAACATGATTCCTGTCTCAGTGGCTACTTTGTTATATTGGGATGATTCCCGTCTACCCATGAAGCTGCGTGCTTACCTAGAAGCCCAATTAGGCAATGAATATCTCTTGTTGGTCCTAGCCTTTTACTTATCATATGCACATTTTTCATGATATCCAAATTAAGGGCGACTATTATATTGAGCAACCTCACTGATGGTAACCTCATGAAGACTCCCATCTTCCTGACTAACTGCATCACATATGGCCCAATGCAGATAGTCCTTATCTTTTTCTCTTCACTCTAGCACTTGAAGAATTATGCTAAGGCATGCCCCAAATGAATCGACATCCTCTTACTCATACTCCACAAGTAGAAGACATCCAAGTTATTGATAACTCTGAAGTTATCACCTTGCTCACTCAGCGTATGGATGTTTTTGAGTGCAAGATGTCAAAGGGTGAAGGTTTTTAATTTGTTGGGGTAATAAAACATTACAAAAAAAAGGAGCAATAGTTAATTTATTATTCTAATAAGAGGTTTGGTATTGCTCCTTTTTTTAGTAATAGTTTTTAACAACGGAGATTCGATTTCATAAAGTTCAATTACAAAAAAAAAGTTGTCCCTATTATCCGACTCAGAAGGAGAAATGCACTGGAGGACCAATGTCCCACTTCACACCTCAGAACGCACCGTTCTTATAGAGAGAGAGGCGCCTTCGCATCTTCAAAGGTTTCCCATTCCTTAGCCTGAAAGATATGTGGCCTTTAAGAAATTTCAAATTTATAATAAATTGAGACTCATTATCCACGCGATTATCACTAAAGTGAAAAGGGATCTTAGAGCATCTAAGGTTCCTCTTAGTTAATGGTGCATCAGACCTCTTGAGGCCACATTTTGTATGAAAAATCTATCCACATGGCTACATACTTATGTGTCCTCACCAAATCCTGGTCGTAAAGACCCATCATCATAGAAAAATTTGTGTAACTTATCCTAATTATCTTTCTCAATATCCTAAACAAAATTGTGCCCGATCGATCTCAATCATCGTGGCCTTTTTCTACGAAGAACGTGGAGAGCACCTCGAATGTAAGCTCCCAGTATAAAGGCTCCAACGAGACCACAGTCTAACACTAATTAAGTCCTGAACCTACTAGTCCAGGTCGGCATACTCCAGTGCCTCCCAATTGATACATCTACAGGTTGTGTCGCTCCGATGGATATACTACAGTTTCTTGCTCTTGTGGTTAATGAACTCCACTTGGGTCTTTAGATGACTCTTCTCTTTGCCTTTTTCCTGGTACTTCTTTCGCTCTCCATTGTCACATTATTATACCTGAAACTAAATTAAAGTGTGAAAAAATAAAAAATAAAAAACTCTTCCTCATAACTTGTCTATAAGCTCACTAAATGGTGGAATTATGAAAACACATAATCAAAAAATAAAAATAAAAATAAAAATCAATTTAACTAAAAAAAATAAAACAAAACAAAATGATTAGAAAACTAAACAAATGAAAAATTGAAAACAAATTAAAACATACAATTTATCAATAAAATTAATCTAAAAATAAAGCAAATCCTGAAACTGGAAATTCAATTATATAATCTAAAAATTACATATATGCTAAATAAAATTAGCACCTAATTCATGCAAAATACAAATTTGGATTGAAACTAAACTCGAGAACAACATCTAATTACTAGAAAAGCTACAAATTAATCTTATTTAACAAAAATCAATACAATTCTAACATAGAGTGAGCAAAATTGCATACCTCAAATTAAATTTCATCTAATTCTGGTGCAATTCGTCGAATTAATCTAACGAATGATATGGGTAAGCATAACATTCAACTTCAAATTGAAAATCAAGCATAAAAAAGGTTAAGTGGAAATGGAAGTTACTCAGCCAAAGTCAGGTGAATTAAATTTGGTGGACTTGGTATCTTACCAATAATCAGGTGCTAAAGAGAACTTGGAGAATTATAAATGAAAAAAGCTCATTATAAGTTAGATGGACACACGAAGCCGCTGGAAATTGGAACCAAAGCAAGACAAATCATGACAATGACTCTTTATTTAATTTGAAGCGCAAATATAGAATGGAGTTCCAATATAATGTATTTACAATTTTCTTTCAAAACAATACTTGATCCATAACCAGGATTTGACACTGGAATGGAGAATCTCGTAGAGTATCAGAGTTGATTCCAATAGTATGGAGGAAGAAAACAGCTCAAGTCTCCATAATGCACATTTATAGTTTAATCATTTCATTAGGAAAGACTTTATATGGTTAGTGTGGACCAATCCTAGAGATTTTTGCTTGGGGTTAGCTATTTTATTTATACTCAAGCTAATCGATTCGTTCGATTCATTTTTAACTTCTAAAAAAGAAAAAACTAAATTGAGATAAAAAGTCGGTGAGGATGTAGGTGGCAAGTAAGGAGTGGTTAAGCTGCATCAGTCTTGATAGTGGCGCGACGTACAGAAACCACTCTTTTCTCTTCCTGAGAAAAATACTTGTGCCCCAGCCCAACGACCGGTTCAAAACTGGAAGATCCATTTGATTGATTAATTGATTAATCTCCACCTCTCGATAAATCATCGTAATCTGTTTTTATTTTTTCCTTCTTGAAAGAGGCTTCTTTTCTTCTATCGGATCAAATTACAGTCTCTTCAGAATCTCCATGGGCCAAGTCGTCGACAAATTTCGCGGTATGACGGTTGTTGATCATGCCCCTTTTTCACTTTTATGTCTGTTAATTCTTCATCACCCTTTGCTTCATTTGTTAGATTGTTTTTGTTTTTGTTCTGGAGTTCTTGGTTTCCCCGTACGGTGGTACTGCGGTGAAACTTGCAGCTTTCCTTTTTGTTGTTTTTTTCAGAGTGTTCGGTTTAGTGTTTTCTTTTCAACTTTCTCTTTCATGTCATATGGAAATCTTTTATCAGACCAAATTATTAACCTTTCATAGTGGGGCTTAATGTTCTAATTTTTTCCCCTTCTATGTTTGGAATTGATCTTACCAAGCATATTAGCTTTTTCAAATTTTCTTTGGGATGTGATAAGGAAGCGTGTGTTGGTGTGGGGAGGCCTTAACTCCGTCTAATTACATACTTTTCACTGTACCACCGTGAAAGCCAAACCCTTCTGACGTCCTTTGACTGCCACTAACGAGGAGAGAACCATAACCTACAGCTACACAAATATTTCTGTTATCTTCTTTTGTTGATTACACATATTTGAACTACCAATATCATTGAAAATATGTGACTTGAATTAAGTACCTCAGCTCCACCTAAGTAACAACAGAAAGTGATAGGGGATGAAGAATTTGGAATCATTTTAGTGTGTCGTAAGAAAGCTATGGCTATAAACCGATTGTAGCATCAAGTTTTCTTACTATTATAGTGTGCACAAGTTCTATGAAATTTATATCATTATGAATGTTTACTGAAGCTACAGTTGTGTGTATCTAACTTATGAGTTCTCGAAGCACTTGATTCGTTTCAAAATTTTAGTCATCAGGAACTGGGTGTTTAGTCTGCTAAACGAACATAGTAAAATTACAAAAACAGGATGTTTGTTGGGTGATGACTAAGTACTTGCTGAATTTTGAAGAAAAGGCGATGAAAAAGGTATAGTTGCAATTTGTGAACCTTGTACATGCTTAAAGATTAAATTACTTGTGCAGGTAAGCAATGGAGAGAAAGGCAGATAAGACTGATAACAGACAAGGTTTACAATCGGATAAAAAATCAGTCTGGAAGGGCGAATCTCACATTTGAAGATTTATACATAGCTGTCCTTCTTGTTTATAAGTGAGACTTTTATAGCTCCATGTGCATTATAACGTGTAAATAGCTCGCTCCTTGTTGAGACTCAACATTTTATAAAGTTATGATGCAGTGACATAAACAAGCACTTGCCCGGCCCCCATTTTGACCCACCCTCCAAACAAGAAGTCAGAGAATTGATGAAGGTGCTAAACTTGAAAATCTGTCGCTTTGTATCCGCCACACTTTCATGTGATTATAGTACATAGTTGAGCTTGCATCATGTGATCATATCACTTATTCCGGGCTCATTGTTGTTGATGGATCTTATGCAGGATTGTGACATGAACATTGACGGTGAAATTGACCATGAAGAATTTGTGAAATTTATACAGCAGCTAACTACAGACACATTTATTGTCGTCAGTCAGGGACTGCTGGTCACTTTGGTTGTTGCACCAACAGTTGCAATGGCAACGAAGAAGGCTACAGAGGGTGTGCCAGGTGTTGGGAAGGTGGTACAAAAACTGCCCAATTCAATTTATGCATCCCTCGTCACTCTTGCAATCCTCATGTTTCAAACTTCCCGCCCAGATGTTGAATAGACCTGAATATTACTCCAACTCAAGGAATATTACCTGCTGCTGTCAATAACTTAAAACAGTAATTAATTGGCATGTATGTAGTTGAAGTTTATTCATGTGCTTTCCTATTTGGTTATGGTTTTACTTTCTACTATTAACGAGGTTATGTAAATTGAATGAATAAAAGCTCTGAATAGTACGGGCAAGAACATTTTTCCACAAGCATGGGCAATGAATTCCCTTTTTGTTCTGCCGCCAACATCTTTTCCAGCAGTTAATTTCAACGTTGAGAGGCTGCTGCTTTCCACAGTTGCACAAGAATCAAATGCTTCACTGACAATCATTTTTTTCCGCAAGTTTTTCCCATCAAGTGACCATTGCTATAGTAATCCTTGGAAAGATGGAACTTGTCCTGTTATTATTTATGGAGATGTAACATTGTTGCAATATTATACCAAAAGAAATTGTTTGATAGAAATGATTCTCCATAAACTTCTGGAACTCAATACAGCCAAGCCCAACTAAGTTTTGTAGGCTTCCTTCTTGATTTCCCGGTTTTGATTACGGAAAATTTTCTAAATAAAACATGGAGGAAGGACCTAACTACTAATTTCTCATTCATCGAAGAGCACTTAACTTTTACCAAGAGCAGAAGAAGGTTCAATCATTCCTTCGGATCAATGTGACTTCATAAAAAAGAAGAAATGCAAACTTCTAGACCTAAAATGAACATCTCAAATTCCAAAACCACGTTCCCAGATCTCACATAAAGGGGATGGTAAATTCATTCAGTGCACTCTTCAAACTTAATGCACAGTAGCGCCATTCTAAGGCCGGCAATTTACAACGTTTGCTCCTAAGTTTCAATAGTACAGTATGTTTCAGCTTGCAAACAATGCCCTGTTATGATCAAGCGGAATTCAGCTTCTCTAACTTAGCTTTGGCCAACTCGAGTTGTTCTGAAGCAAATTGACAAGTTAAATGAGAAACCAATATCATCAATTGTTCTTACATAATACAATAGAAGATAAGAGTCAGTAAAAGATTGCTCACTCTGTTCATAAGAACTTGCTTTTTGCACAGTTGTTCGGAACAAAATGTTCCCATTTTTCTGATAGACAGCCTGCAATTACGTAAAGGCATGTCACATTGATGTAAAACTTCCTCTTACAGACAAAAAACAGGCTGAGTGAGAAGTTTTAGCTTCCAAAATAATATGAAAGATCAAAAAGGTAAAGATAATTATACAAACTAGTATTATCTGTAAACAATTGGAGTTAAGACAACCAACACGGATGTTTCATTAAGTAGCCAGCCCATCATCGTGAATTAAACGTTACTATTCAAAACCCAATTTGTTGGATAAGTAAATGACAACCAAATTAGTAAGAAATCCGAACCTATACCTTGAATGTCAGGATACATTTTAAGGTCAATCAACGTACATAAATATGATCGGATCCAATACAGTTTCAGCAAACATTTGAATGTATCGAACTAATCAAGAAGATAAAAGAACAATGACAAAAGAGCAAAAATTAAAGTAAAGCCGCAGTTGGTAAAAACTTCAGATGAAACATATACCAGCAGAATTGAGCGTAGTAAACGACTGGTAGATTTCTTTAGGTTGCCAGCTATAATCCCATAGGAACACAAATAAACACAACTTGGAGATATGGACCAGAGAAGATAGATTATATGAACATGTCATTTCATTCTTTGAATCTTCAGAACGAACTCACGGATAAAGGGCAGTTGCTCAAAATATTAAAGACAAATTAGAAACTAACAGTGGTTGCAGGTTGAAATTAGAGGGCTTACTCGAGAAGATGAAAGATGATTCAGCTCTGCTATTGCGACTTCATGAGTTCTAATCTGAGAAAAGATATTGCCAAAGAAATTAAGAGAAGAAAAAGTGACGAGAAATAAGAACATTTACAAAAGGAAGAGAAAGAAAAACCTCTTTTACTAGATCGAGTTTAGCGTCTGGTGCATGGAAGGAGGAAGTGGAAGAAGAGGCTGCCATAGATCAAACACAGAAATCCTCTCACTTGATAGTTGCCCTTTGTACAACGTACAATTAAATATCTCAAATTTCTTTCTGTTTAACAGAAGGGACAACTTTATAGTAAACTGTTTTGATACAATTTTATAAATTTTAATTAATTAAAAAAATAAAAAATAAAAAATATACCTAACCCATCTAGTTTCTTTTATATATATATATATATATATATGAATGGTAAAAAATATACTCATCAGAAAAGAAAACATACATCGTTACAGAAGCATGCTCCAGTCAAAATACAAGCGCCGAGAATGCGCAAAACATAAAAGAGGCCCATGACACCTAATAAAAACCCAAAATAAGGTTACATCTAAGCACCTAAGATTTGCTACAGATGCAGCCTTAGCCTACAGGAGGGCATTAAAATAACATAGTCCTAGTAGAGAACGCCAGAGTCGGACGTGAGAGGCTCTTGAGGCTAGGGAGAATACTTGTTCTCCAGCCTCCCACCTATACAAGTAAACTTGCAATAAACCAAAACATAAGCAGAAAAACCTCCCAAACTGCTAGCTGTAAAATCCTAAAAATTCCCAAACTATGCATATGCTAAATCAGTGCCTGTATGCAATGGGAATCCCAGAAAGACAACGAGCTCTCGAGGAAGAACCAACATCAAAGTCTGCAGCATTAAAACAAACCAATATCTGCAAGAAGCAAATCCTTCATGCAGCATAAAAGCACCATAACCTAGGAGCAAGACACGCTCCACCAATCAGAACAAAATAAGCTTTGGAGGATAAAGGCAATAAAGAATATGGTATATGGAGGTTTTGATGGTCGTCACCACAGCTGCCCGCGTGATCAACTTGCCCTCCATTTGAATCACATTGCGACTCTTCCATATCATGCAGACGGTGGTCATGAGCGAAAGCCTAATCGATTTGCTCTTGACGAAAGCACCCGGATAGTCTTTGCGAAGCCATTTGAGAGCACTTCAGAGGATAGTCATGGCTTGTGGGATCCCAAGCCAGCTACAAATGGTGGCCCAAATAGCACTAGTGATAGGACATGCAAAAAACAAGTGCGAGATCATCTCCTCTTAAGATCGACGAAAACCACACATTTT
>JANZLD010000006.1:32620921-32632657 GCA_026413575.1 Erythroxylum carthagenense | reverse complement strand
AGGGCAAATTGTGTATGCTGATTTCCAATGGAAAACTGTATCAATTTAGGTAGAATTCGATAAAGTTTCCTTCATGACAGTTGTAGTTTGTCTTTACAACTTTCCAACGTTATAAAGTATGCAATTTTTCGATATTGGAGTTGAAAGTTATGAGCATTACTATTTAGGATGTCGTAGGAGACATAATTACCGAACCTTTAGAGTTTGTGAAGTGATATTGGACTAGAAAAAGTTAATATTTGGCAAGATTTTGAGGTAAGGGGAAAGTTAGGATGGGTTGAGGAACCTTTGCAGGGGTTTTAGGGTGGAAAAATTGGTGATAACAGAAAGTTACACGGCCTGACCGTGTGATTTCACACGGGCTGTGTTTTTCCAGCGCAGGAACACTATTCCAACAGAAAGTTACATGGCCTGACCGTGTGATTTCACACGGGCTGTGTTTTTCCAGCACAGGAACACTATTCCAACAGAAAGTTACACGGGCTGGCCGTGTGATTTCACACGGCCTATGCTTTTTGAACCCTCCCCATAACGACAGATTTTCAAATTTTGGTCTTCATAAAATTTTAGCCCTGGATGTCTACTTTCTAATGGTCGAAGAACAAAGTCAATTCGACATCTATAATGAGAGTTATGGTGTTTGCACCAAAGTATGTTCAGTAGGAATCAGGATATGAACATATCGGATTCGTTTGACCATAACTCCTTCCGACCTCCAATTGAGGTGATTCTTAAGGCAATTGATTCCTAAGACATGTATCTATTTCTCCATGAAAAGTTGGGTCTTTTGGAGTTGATTGGACAAAGTTTGAAGGAAAGAAAGTGAGGAGTCAATCGGGAGACCCTGATTAAGGTATGAACACACTTTGGATTTTCAAGCATAACTTGAGCTATAAAACTCCGATTGAGATGATTCTTTCTTCAAAGTAAACTAGAGAGTTAAAGACATAATTTCTTTGAAGAAGTCAAATTGAAATCTTGGTTTGAAGATTTTCAAATTTTGTTCACAAATAGGAGAAATGAGTTCGAACATGGTGATTAAGTTAAGTGGGCACACCGTTGGACAAATTGTGATGAAAATGATTGGAAGCTAAAAAAAACGATGATGGTTAAGGAGACCTCATTGGAATGCGTTCACGTCTCATGGTTCCGTTTAAGAGTTGCGTTCCGAAAACGGTGCCCAACAATCGGTAAACAATCTATCCAGTTATAAGTAGACATCAATAAAGATTATTCCAAATATACAACAAAGATGTTCACCCCCATGATAAGCAAAGAAAAAGGGAAGAAGAAGATGGTTCATAAAGGGCATGAAGATGATCTTACAGAAGAACAAATTCAAGTGGTTGTAAAGAACATAGATGATGCATGTATTGCAACTCAACTTGGAGGTGTCTGTGTTTCACATCACATTTCAAGGGCATCAGGGAGTCAATTTAGAGTTTCTACCAAAGATGAAAATTTCAAGGTAGTTGGCACTGTGACAGAAAGACGGTACAGAAGTATCAAGGTTGAAGGTATCAATTTCAACTTAGAAACCTTTGTGCATTTAATCATGCATTACAGATCCTTAGGTTTCAAACCTTCAGTCAAAGATGTGTTACACTACCTTTTTAGGCAATCAATTCTTAAATTACCTAGACCTGATGATCTTGATCTCCCAGAAGGAAAACAAACTTTCAGACTACCCTCAATCAAAATCATAGAGTTAGAAATTTTACATGAATAACCATCTGTTATTGAAAACCTTTATCCACTTAGTGAAAGACAACAAGATCCTACTGCTAATTCAGAGTTCTTGAAGCATTTCATCAATTGGATGGAAGCTAGTCACAAACAGAAGGAAGTTTGGGAAGCCTTAGTGAAAGATATTGAGGAAATTCATACTAAGGTTGATGAACTGGGTGATTTAGTGGTTGATCTTCATGAGGAAATAGCATGTCTACTTGTTTGCATTGAATAGGACCTCAAGACGATCCGCACTGACATTCATCATATGTTTTTTGAAATTCTGAAGCGTCTACAATGAGTTATCTTTTTGATTAATAACAAATAGGGGAGAAAAAGAGAAAAAAAGAAGAGAAGAAGAAGAGGAGAAAAGAGAAAAGTAAAAATGTTAGAAAGCATTGTACATGCATTTCTTGTGTTTTTGCTTTGATTATTATTCATCTGAATACTAGTCGTCTGAATATCATTTTATCTTCTAAAATTATGATTATTTGTTATCATAAAAAAGGGCAGATTGTTAAGTCAAGAAGACTTCACTTCTATTAATTTTGATGACAATCAAATAATAATAATCTTAGAAATGTATGAACTGTTTTGATAAGTTTGCTAAGTGTGCAGAAAAATGTAAGTAACACTTAGTTAAATCCAGAAAATACATGGTCAAACCCAAAAGATACACATCAACAACAGATGATACACGTCATCAGAGACGATACACGTCAGCAATAGACGATACACGTCATACCAGACGAAGTGATAATAGAAGAAGCATGATACTAGACGAAGTGATAACAGAAGAAGCGCGACACCAGACGAAGCAACACTAGGAGAAGTATAGTACTAGAAGATATAAAAGGAAGCTACTTTAGAACGTTAGTTAGGTTAGTTAGTTAGTTAGTTGGAGTAAATTATAGGACTCAGCTAATAACGGTTTCTAGAAGATTCAAGAAGAAGTTTCTCAATAAGACAGTTGAAGACTTAGGCTATAAATACTAGTTCTAGTCGTAAACTAAATAACGTTTTCATAAGAGAGAAAATCTGATTGTATAATACTTAGAGAAACGTTGTATTCAAAGTGCAAAAGAAAGAGAGCGAATACATCTGTAACGTGAAGCTTAAAAATATCTTTCCTAGAGAGAGAAAGAAAGGCTAGAGCTTGGAGAGGCTAAGAAAGCAGATAAAGAATACTTTGTAAGAGAGACCTGAAGAGGCTCTGCAAGTGTAGAAAGAATACTTGTAAAGTTGAAGAGTATAGTGAAATCTTAGATAAACTCTGAGGACTGGACATAGCCCAACGTTAAGGGTGAACTAGTATAAAATCACAGTGTTTGTTCTCTAACCCTTTTCTTTTAATTTTTTTTATTGTTAAAAGAGTAGATAATAATTCTTGTGATTGCATTACTCATTGACTTTAGCAAAGCATGTTTGTGATCATCTAAATTTTGTAAAGAAATTCAAGAAATCCCTAAAGATTAATATCTTTGAAAATTTTACACAATTTAACCCCCCTTCTTTTTTATTTTACATATTATACATGATTTCTATATTAATAAGTGATTTACATCAGAAGTGGTTGCGCATTTGCCTGAAGCAAACCACGATCGTGGCCAATGTCATGCCTTTCTGTCACGATTGTGGCTTTTGGGCCATGTAATTGGGCTCAAGTTGCTTTGAAGCTCCTTCGTTGTTTGATCTTTATCCTAAAATACTACCAAACACATCAAGGTACCTCAAAATATCATATTTAAGCTCAAAGGATTGTTTTGACGTATAAAACACTTAAAACACAAATAAATCACAAACCAACAGAATTATACCCTGAACACATACTAAACAATCGAATAAAATATGATGCATCTCACTCCTATCAATGCTACAAGCTTGGCAATATTATTGTAAACTATATAACAACAGGATATTGGTCTAATTTCTTTAAAAGAAGAGTGTAAAACCCCATGTTAGGGGTTAGAATATTGAGGAATTTCAGTGCACTTTATGCTTTGCATAATTGAGTTTTCACTTATATGTGCATATGCAATTTTGGACACATACAAATATTTGTACATGCATTCATTGACATTTTTCGAATATAAATGATTTTAATGTGAATAAAGTGTGAATTATGGATTAATTGTCCAGAAAATTGAATTGGTGTGTATTAGAATTAATTTCACAATTTTGGAGACAATTCGGATATTTTTGGAGATTTTTCAAAATTGTAAAGTATTTTAGACTAGGAAAAATATAGAAATAAGAGACAAATAGAAGTGACAATTGTGTTAGAAATTATTTGACAAGTGGATTAATTATGGACTAACAATTGGACAAATTACTATGAGACAAATGAATCAATTAGTAAGTGACATATGGGCTAATTAAATGAGTGACAAATGTAAGACATGCCAAAGGACAAGTGTCAATGAGGGATGGAGCCACCTAGTCACGTTTTTGGGTAAGAAAGTTTCTACAGCTCCTTTGTTTTGTCTCCACCGAAAACACTATCTTCCTTCTGGCTCATCAATTGTTTAAACACTTAACTTCTACATTTTTGGTATTATTGGCTTACCCACGTTACACCTTGTGAGTCTTCTACCATTTGAGGGTCTTGATTGTTATAAAATCTTTTTGTAATCCAACACCGAAATCTATTGGTTGCTCTCCCCATTTCTGGAATTTTTTGCTGAAGTGAGACAAACTTAAGACAAGTAAGTTTTATGCATGTTTTAGTGTTTTAAATGGATGCATGCTTGAATGGTGTATATTTTCATGCCTGTAGCTTGCTTCATGCATAAATGGTGTTGATGCATGTGTGGGTGGTGAAAGAAGAAGCAAATTTGGTGATATGATTAACAAGATGAAGGGTTATAGTCGTTGGAATATGATATATGCAGTATTTTACTAAACATACATCTGTATTTAAGGCATAACTTGATCTATGACTATCCAAATTGGATAAATTTAAATTGTGATTAAACTAGAAATATATATCTACAACGTTCATGAAGGAGTTGAATTTGATTTCTGTCATTAATTGTGCCAAAATTTTGTTTGAAGTGGAGTGTCTGGATTACGTCACTTGTTATGAATAGTATGTAGTATTTTATAGATAACTTTCAAAATACTGAACAAAATTGCACGAAATTGGTGTAATTAGAAACTTGAGACATAAAGCATCAATTGTTTACAAGAAGGTTTAGCCTAAATTCTTCACTTTGATTGTCAAAATGATCATTTAAAAGTTACCCAAAAGTCTATTTGGGAAGAGCTAGAAAAAGTAGGTAAGGTGAAGAAGAAGGCTTCGCAGGTCAAGCAGGAATGTGCGGTCATGCATGTATATGATCACGACTTTGTAGGACCACCTAAAGTGTCACAGTCATGCGTTTACATGATTGCGACTTCGCAAGACTACCCGGAGCATCGCGGTCGTGCATGTACACGATTATGACTTCCCTGTTTATATGAAGGAGGATATTTTTTGAATATACTTTGAGTTTTTTATTATAACTTCTTCACCTGACATTGAAATGACTTGATTCTTAAACCAGTGGACTCATAAGACATTGATCTTCATCTTCACCTAAAATTAGGACTTTCTAAAGTGGATTGATTGATGAATTTAATATGGAAATGTGACTGTGTTGAAGTATGATAGCTGGGATGATTTTTATTGAACATACTTCTGTAATTGGACTATATCTTGAGCTGTAAATTTCCAATTGGAGTGATTATTGATTTTACTTAAACTAGAGTCATACTAATATAGATTTTCTGAAGAGATTGAATTTTAATTCTGCCTCTAAAAATATCATAATCTGATTTGAAGTTGGGATAAGAATTCTGTTGAAGCTTAAGAACAATCTGAAATCTTTTGAGTATAAATTTCAGTATACTAAACCAAATTGGATGAACTTGGTTTCATTGGAAACCTAAGACAAAGAGGGAAAACTTTCTAGAATGAAGTATTACTGAATTACCTCACCTTTCTGATGAGAATAATTGAGATAAGTGGACTGAAAGTTGGTTGTGAGATAAATCTGGATTGAGCAATTGAGTATGGTTTCACATGATTGATAATGTGGCAAGATTAAGGTTAAGAAACCTGAGAAATTTTCATGAACATGAATCATACATATCAAGTATACATGAATGTGCATAAACAATTTCATAATCATGCACAATAATGATAGGTGTTTGTATTAAATGTTATAGAGGAGCGCATAGAGCGACCACTAGCAGATATTGCCGAGACTTTGAGGCAATAAGCAATAAGAGAGCTTTTGTAAGTAATTTAGACGGTTATTTTTGTAAGTAATCTATTAAGAAATTTTGTAAGTGATTCTTTATGGATTTTTGTAAGAAATTCAATAAGTAATCCTTGAGTATTTTGCAAGTAATTTAGATGAACTCATTTGTAAGTAAACGTTTGTAAGTAATCTTTGAGTATCTGTAAGTAATTCAGTAAGAAATTTTTTATGGTTTTTCTTTGACTGTTTTGTTTACTATTGATTGCTCCATTGAATGATTTGTAAATTCATCAGTAATCTTTAGGACACTCACGCTTTATTTTGCCCTGTGTAGGACTGAATTAAATTATGCTTATATTGAATGTGTTCTAAACTCGAGAAAATGAATGTTTGAATTGTTTGATGCATGTGTGTATGATTGACTAATAATTTTTATACATGAAATGAACTTATTTGGTTTTGTAACTGCCAAGTCCTAGATGTGGGTAAATAGGCATGCCTTGAAGGGTCTGCAGCTACTTCTGGACACTTCAGTGTCGGGACTTCGGTCTTTTCTGTATAAGTCCCGTTACTAGCTTCTATAAATGGATTTAGTAGTCATCTAATTTTATATTTTGATATCTGTTTGATTCTGACATAAATGAAATTGTGTTCTGATTCTAAAGGGTTTATACCCTTTTGTGTTATTCAATTCTGTTAATTATAAAATCTGTTCTAAAATGCATTATGCTTGATTTATTATTGAAGTAATCTTATAATGTAAATTAGTTATTACTCACTAAGCTATATGCTTAGCATGATGGGTTTGCCTCATGTAGGTTCAGATAGAAGGACTTAAAGACTGGGATAAGTCAACCGTATTGACCAATGGGGTTTGAGTCTTGTTTTGACAAAAATGTATTTTGAGTTTATTTTGTCTTGTATTTAAAGTATTCAACTCTGAATTGTTGTAAGTTCCTATAATAACTATTTTCAGGCTGGTGTCAGTTTTTGGGACAAATTTTTATTACTCCATGTGATATAACATATGTATGGTTTAAAACAAGTTTGTTTTAAGTTCAACGTATAATAAGATGTATGTTTGTTCTGAATTGCTTTCAATGGAAGATTTTTTAATGCTGTGCTTCCACAATGTTTTGTTTTATTTGTATTTTCTTATGTGATATTCATATATCCTTTCAGGGGGTATTTGGGTGTTACAAAGAGGGGTGGGTTTGGAGATTTAGGGAGAAGACTAATGAATGTCTTATTGATCTTTTTAAGTAGTTTACCTCTGTTGAAGAATTCAAGAACTACTTCAATTAATAAACTATTAGTAAACCTCTACGAATTCTGAAATAAGTATTCATTGAGCACATCTAGTCCTAAAGATTTATTAGGATTAAGCTCAAGGAAGGCTCTCTACATATTAGCCTTAGTAACGGGAAAAAGTAAAGTTTGAGCATTAAAATTGGAAATACCTCTAGATATAACTAGCTTAATGAATTGAGAGGATGAACATAAAGGATATGTAGTTCCAAAATTATTGGATAGGTATTCAAAGGTAGCTAGTAGTAAATCCTTATAAGACTACACTAAAGATCCTAAAGAATTTAAATGAAGCAATTCTATTAATTTTTTCTTAAAGAGAATTGATTTGTTAAAAAGGTTGTGTTTTTGTCATATTCTAATAGCCATTGTATCTTTAACATTTTCTTGATGATTGAAGAGTTAGTGTATAGGGCCCTTGTGTAACTAGAGAGAGCAATTTTCTTAGCTTCCGATAAGGTGAAGTTGAAGGGATCCTAATAAAGGGAAAATCAAGGCTCCAATAAGATGTCTTTAGTTTTAACTGTAACTTATTATGTATTCCCATATTTCTTGAGGTGCAACTTTTTTAGCTCTTTGTTAACCATTTCCAGCTTTTTGTAACATATTTAAGAATTAAAACCTATAAAATTATTCTTAAAACAATCCTTAAAGTGGCTTTAAATCGTTCATCGGAAACTACTCAACCTCTTTATTGTAAGATTTTATATAAAAAAGGGTGAATGGTTTAAGAATATTGAACTTTAAAATGTAGTTATGTTACCTTAGAAAGTGGTGAGCCAATTATTGTTCACTATTTCTCTATCTAGCTTGTTTTTAAAGGGTCCATTTTACTCATTATTTGTTGTTTTCAGTATAGAATTAGCCTTCCATTTTAAGATTTGTAAGTTATAATTGACTGACATAGTCCATCAAATCATTTAAAAATTCCTAACATAGATATTACCTTTAGATTCAATGTGAAAAAAATTGTTGTTAAAATATCTAAGAATTACTTAGGGGATGTTAGGGTAGGTTAAACTTCTAATAGTTTTTCAAAAAAAATTATTTGAAGCACTAGGTTATGAGAGTAAAAAAAGATGACTTGGAAGTTAATTCTTTCATTCAATAGGATGAATGATAGATTGATCATCTAGTCATTTAAAAAAGAGTATTAAATATCCAATTCTTTTTTGTCAAAAAATTATTCTTCCATTAAAATGGGAATTATGATTAGTGATAGTTTTCTAATTCCTTGGAAGGAAGCTTAATTGAGTATAGTTGTCATCCTTAAGTTTGGTTTTCTAGTAAGTCAACTAGTATTGGTATAGTAACAGTAAGGTTATCTCTTAAAATTTGTTATTTCTTAAGGTAATTTAAAATCTTGACATTCTATACGAATATAAATGTCAGTTGGGGGTTGGAGAGCTTAAGCAATTGCTCTTGATATTCCTTTTAAATTTCCTCCTTTTTGTCACTATAAACTCTTTACTAGATTCCATGGTCACTTGATTGTAAACATTCTAAAGAATCTTTCTATATTGATGTTATAACTCCATGTATAAGAATTATTGTTCTTTGGTTACCTATAGAGTTTAACTTCTCAAATTTGGAGAATATGATCTGTCAAAAGTTGCAAGGTGGATTCCATTAACTTGGCAATTTGATTATGAACATAATTTGAGCCACATGAAATGTTGGCTTTTGGTGATCCCATTAGAGTCCTAGATTCATTGTGATTAGATTTAGGAGCATATAGTTTAAATTTCTAAAGACTTTGGAATAATTATTTGATAACACTAAAACTAAGGGCTTGTAAACTACCAACATCTTTGGGTTCAGAATTATCTGACGTATTCATCAGCTCATAATAATCCTTTTTTCTTATAAATATTTAACCTATTAGAACCCATACTTTTCTTTATTGAGATAAATTAGGCCTCTATTGATAAGAGATATTCACCACATCCTAAAGCATTCTATTATTGTTACAAGCCTCACAAGAGCGATCAAGTCTAGTAATGTTTGTTTGATATTCTCTAGTGCATAATTCCTGGCCTATTTGTCTCTTTTATATTAATTATGGTTTCATCCATAGAGTTTGGCCTTATTAAGTAGTTAAAGACCTTTATGGTCCAATACTCTAGTGAGATGTTACGAAGATGATCACTGTTTTCTAATATATATAAGTTTTAATGTTTTAACCTCGATATTTCTCAAGCATACGAGTCGTTCATGAAGTTTCTAAGGTGTCGATCCCATGAGGAGAGTTAATCTAATCCTAAACTCTAAGTCTGAAACAAATTGCAGAAATTCACCTGTAACTAAGCTAAAACAATAACACAATTTAATCAATCAACCAATTCAACTCAATAGTTAATCACGAAATATTAACAAATCAGTAAATTGCAATGAACACACCAAGAATCAACCTAAGGAACCACCAATTGAGAGAAAGGGGAAATCTTTACCTATCTTCAACATTAACCTAACTAATTATGAAATGTCAGATTATTGGTCCTGTACTATCCTAGGGTTGATTACTCTCTCTCGAGTTACAACCAAAAGCCCTAAATTATAAACCCTAATCATATTATAGAAAATTGCAATTTCTCAATTCACAATTTGTCCAAACCCTAATTAGATCTGAAGTTTTACACTAGACTACTAGAACTATGTGAGATCTCTCATCTTATAATTACCGATTTGATTGATTTCTCGTTCTTATTAAATTACCTAACTCTCGTTAGCCCAATTTAATTATATTTTATTGGTTCACCCTCTCAATCTATTACCCATTTATGAAAATGCAAAAATCAATCACAATGAATCCAATTCACATAAACAATCAGATTTTTATTGAATCAAAGATAAAAATAACCCAAAGGTGAGTTTAAATAGTCCTCAATATTCATGAATCCTATCTCTTCTGCTATTCTAATTCTATACATAGATAAAAATGGAAATACACTGAAAAATAGATCCAAGTGGATGATGGAGGTAACAATGACGACAAACCTCCTGCTCAGGGAAGTACTTTGTGTAGACTTCTTCTTCACTTCTCTCTTCCTTCGTCTCTTTCTCAATCTCTCGATGAACTCTCTTTAGGTTTTCGTGATGGTGGCTGATGCAAGAAGCTCCTCCTCTCTTTTGTCTCATTCTTTATATACTTAATGTGTTATGGGTAGCCTTAGGCTTTTTCTAGGGTTGAAAGGTTCTAAAAATATCTCAAAACTCAACTTTTCTATGTGTCTAAGCATATGCCTGATGCAGGTCATGATTGTGGGCTATCTCCCTTGTTTCTGTCACCATCGTTACCTATTGTTGTTTCGGTTCAAGTCGATTTGAAACTTCTCTATTCTTCGTTGTTGACCTTGAAACACTAACAAACATATCAAGGTACCTTAAAAACTTAATAATTAAGCTCAAATGCTTGTACTAACCCATAAAAACACTTAAACACAAATAATTCACAAACTAACACAATTCTATGAAGAATATATGCTAAACAATCGAATAAATAGATAAACAAATATCAAACTATACCCTAAAACACGATGCATTTCACATTTATCCGAAGAATTACCAAATTAGGACCTATTTCTTTAGCAATCTTTCAAGTTAGAAACTTAGTCTCCATTATTGAAGAAAAAGTGGCTTCCCATTCAAATGCCATGGTCTATTAGAGAAGATATGATGAGCAGTAACTTCTAAGTCAAATTTAAAGAAGAAGATGTTGTCATCATTAAAGATAACTTCTTTCAATCTTGCCTTTTTTCTAGTTGTAATTAGCTCAGTGAGTGGTTAAAGATTCTTTAAATGCTAAGGTGATCTAGAGGGAAATTAGAGTTATTGGCATGAGGGAGAGATGGATTATCAAGTCTTAGGACAAAGGAAGATGGAGGAAGAAAGTGGTGGGAAGCTTGAAGCAATTAGAGTATTTTAGCTAGAATGTAAGTGAGGGTTAGACATGTTACCACTAATGGTAAAGTCTAAATATGTTGGCAATGATTAAAGAAAACCATTACTAAAAAGAACAAGGGAAAACATTCTACAACTAATATGATCATAGGATAGAGATAAGAGGGCATTAGAAAAGAGAATGGTTTTAGTTTGAATGAAACTAAGAAAGGGGTGAGCACCCAAAAAATAAGTCCAAAGGAAGTATGTGCGTGCTAGGAAATCCAAGTCAAAATTGTCAAACATTATAGCCTGAGCATGTAGACTACATGAGGAATGCTCCTAGATCCTAAAATAATGAACATAGTAATACATATGATCTAAGATGAAGGAATTATCCAAATTTTTCTTGGTGGAAGCAAAGCCAATTAAGGAACAACCCTCCACCAGGATTCCAACAGCATGCACCTTAAGAAAAGAAGCCCAACTTAGAGGAAAACTGAAGTGAATCACACGTTAATATATTGAACAATAATATGATCAAGATACACAAGAAGGGGGGGTTGAATTGTGGTAG
>JANZLD010000006.1:32237219-32249039 GCA_026413575.1 Erythroxylum carthagenense | reverse complement strand
TTAGTCAAACAGGAGTATGTCCACTGCATGGGAGTCAGAGTTTGAGGTCGGGATCAGTTCGCGTCTGCATTAGTGTCATTCTGATTCGTGTGTAAAATTGTATTTCTGCGATTTCTGCAGAATCAAACTGTTATTATAGAGGGCCCAAATTGTTAAATGTATAATTGTAATGTGATTACTGAAATTATGTTTTGATCGAAATGTTTTCGTATTAAAGTGGGCCCTGTATGGTTATTGATTTCCGTGCACGAGATTGTTTTCAAAAATAAGAATGTCATTCTAGGTATTTGAACAGCTTTAACTACTCTAGCATACCACCCTCATGGGACACGGGCTCGGATATCACCATCGATATTAGGTTCGAGTTTTGCGGGAGTGGGATGCTACATTAATAATAACTATAAATTAAGCATTCATGCAAAAGCTTAAGAGTAACAGACTATAAAATACATTCACTTATTTATAAGCTATATCGGTGGTGAAAACGAATGCTCTAACTACTACGATGAAGTCCTATCCATCCCTTTCAATTCATTCACCTCATTACGAAGCTGGGTTATACACTTATCAGCCTCTTGTTAAGTCAAAATGTCTTTACGATTAATTTTGATGAAAACAAATAATGATGAAACAAAAGCAAAGTGAGACAGAAGTAAAAACAAAATGAGACGGAAGCAAAAGCATAGTGAGACGGAAGCAAAAGCATAGAGAGACGGAAGCTAAAGGAAAATGACACGGAAGCAAAATGAGACAGAAGCGAAGGCAAAATGAGATGGAAGCAAAGGCAAAATGAGACGGAAGAAAATGGGACGGAAGGAAAATGAGACGGAAGCGAAGGCAAAATGAGATGGAAGGAAAATGAGATAGAATCAAAGGCAAAATGAGACAGAAGAAAAATGAGACGGAAGCGAAGGCAAAATGATGCGAAAGGAAAACGAGATGGAAGCAAAGGCAAAATGAGATGGAAGGAAATGAGATAGAAGTGAAAGAAAATGAGACGAAAGGAAATGAGATGGAAGCGAAGGCAAAATGAGACGGAAGCGAAAGCGAAAATGAGACAGAAGCAATATGAGACGAAGCGAAGCCGAATATGAGACGAAGGAATTGAAGACAAAGAATCAAATCAGTTTGAGTTAGTTACAGAACTCAACTGAACAACCGTTTCTTTAAAGATCAAGAATCAAGAAGAAAGAAGCAGTTGAAGCTGAAGACTATAAATAGGAGTTGAAGTCGAAGACTAAAAAAGTTAGTGATTTTGTTAGTGATATTCAACAGCTAAATACTGTATTTATGCAAAAACACGAGAGCTATATTTTCTGTAACAAAGCTCGCAATATCTTTCTGTAAGGAAGAATAATAGTTGAGAGCCTGAAGAGGCTAAGTGAGAAAAAGAATACTTATTGCACGAGACCTGAAGAGGCTTGGTGAAAAGAATACTTGTACTTTTGTGAAGTATAGTAAAATCTCATAAGGGATTCTGAGGACTGGATGTAGCCCACGGTTTGGGGTGAACTAGTATAAAATTACTGTGTCAATTCTCACTCTTAACTCTTAACTCTTGTTTCTATTGCTGATATAAATACTTCATAATATTGTTTGTCAATCGTTTTGAGAAAGTAAATTTTTTTAAAAAGCCTTTTTGTATTATCAACTCTTTAGGTTCGTCACAATAACAACTAATTACAACTCCTTATAAAGCCTAAAATATCATATGAATACTCTAGAAATTCATAGAATGATAAATAATAAAATTTTAAACAACATAGTTAATTCTAATCATCCTTCACTAGAATAGTCATAACTTTTTAAAGAGAAGTCCAAATGACTTTAAACTTTCACTAGAATTAATCTTAAAGAGCTTTAAATTCATAGGATACACACACAAAATGACCAACATTTGACCTTTCAATTTCTCTCTTAAATCAGTATTAAATTCTGTCGAATGCAAACTCTTTAACTATCAGACTATATTAAGTTTAGATTCCCAACCGTACTTAGGTTTTCACCTCCTTTGAAAATTAAGTTTGGCAATGGCGATTGCAAAAAGAGAAGCGAACAAAACCGGAAAAGCCGCTTGCAGAAAGGCTATGAGGGGTAATTTGGCATGATCGTAACCGTAGTAGTTTTCAAGGAACGAATTCATTGGCTTTGTTTCCCCGAAAACTGTTATATGTTCTCCAATATCTCCATATTGTGGGGTGACGAGAGCATTTAGTGTCCATGAAGTTGGTGATATCCAGTAGCACCATCTCCACCATTTTGGAATAGCCTACGAAAAATGTTTGGAGTTTTTTCAGAGTTCAATTTATGGCTAAAGAAATATTTTGTCTGGATTAAACTGCTGGTAAGTAAATCCCAAACAGTTATTCTATGCCCTACCGGTCCGGGGATGAGGAAGCCTGAAAATAAGTTGAGAATGGTGAAGGAAGCCGCAGCCAAGATGGTTGCTAGTTTTCCATTGGGACTTATTGACACCATGAGCATCCCTAGGTAGGTGTAGTAGAGCAACATACAGAATGTTGCATAAAAGAACCACAGCACCTTGGTTGCAGAGCCGTAAAACCCAATTGCAGGATATGTCATTACCACAAAGAATAGTGCTTCCAAAAACACGTAAGGAAGTTCTATTGTCACCTGCAAAAAACTAGACTCATCATGTTGTGATGCGGTATGCACGACACAAAATTAAACTGTCAGTATCACTATTTCAGTTTGACCTTTGCAATTGAGTATGCCCATGAAGAGTACATTCCAGCAAACCGCTCACGGTAGAGAACTGTGCGCTCGGTTGCAACAACTGGTATAGCTACTGAACTATTGTACACTGCTAAATTTTGTAACAACACGTAGACTGAGGATATTATGTTGATCAAATCCTGTTCGCTATATCTGCAGAGAGAGAAAAATATATATATATATATGTCTGTTAATCGTTGGTTGGTTCTGCCAATCTGACCTATTGTAATGTGGACAGTTGACTTACATTTTCTGCCCTTTCTGCCACATGAGTACTGCCAGCAATATGGATGATATAACTGTCAACATGAGTCGGGTGAAGTTATATGCTGGACTTCTCCAATAGGATAGGTTTTGCTTCCAGATGCACGCTTCAAACTGTTCCCATGAATTACATGGATAACGAGTTGGGAAATGGATTTCTGATGACCCCGCAGGAGCCTCACTCAGTCGTTGAACTGCTTCTAAATTTTCCCTTCATTCAAACTCCCCAAAACATAAATTATCATACATCTAATGTTTCATGAATATTTAGGTTTCTGCTTAGTTACTTACATGCATAGAGGGGACTCCTTGTAAACTCGACTGAAATCTAGACTAAGCTGTGCTTCTAAAGCTGCCGAGGTTACTTCCAACATCCATGTTGCTGGATTATAGTTTCCTTTGATCCTTGGTACTCCAGGGATTTGCTGTGAATTGAAATTAGAAACGTTGAAAGAGAAATTAAGTACCCAGATAATGTATTAACCCATTAGCATCCTCCATATTTTGATTCCGGCTTCCCATTCTAAATTTGCAAACTTACCTCGAAATAATTAATAAGTTCCATTGAGTGCTCACCCAAAGGTCCTGAGTAAATTATCTGCCCACCCTTTTTCATCAGAATCAACTGCACAAGTAAACTTGAAGTCATACATGCATCTAATGAAAATTAAGTAATGGCATCTTACCTACCAGTATCTGGGGACCTTTTTTTTGTCCAAATCTCAAGGAATACAAAATTTACGGTCTATCTTGTACTGGAAAATCTAAATCTAAGTTGTTCGATTCAGACATGTCTAAAGATACTGTATATCCCTAGTGATTGCTCAAATTGAAGTAGCCTGCTCCCTGAGTTGACTATCTGGAACACAAATCTTGTTATCCCAGATTAATCATTTGAATATCTGGAACACAAGTCTTGAACACTTATCTCAGACTAATCATTATTAGCTTCCAATGCCACTATTAAGTGTCACTCAATCTCAATTTACTTATTGATATCTTGGATCATATAACAGCATTAGAGATTAGACATTATGTTAAAATTACCACAGTTTTGATACAAGAAATGAAAAAGAATATGCCTGCTGAAAATTCGGTTTGTGGCCTGAACATTTCAGTGTTAGATATGTTTTTAAAAACAGAAAGAGACTTACACAGCACCACATAAACATCATGAACCAGTAAGAAAACTAATTGCACTGCGGTATTGCAGTTTAAATACCTCATCAAATGCTTCAAATATATCTATACTTGGTTGGTGGATGGTGCAAACTACTGTTCTCCCTGTGTTAGCAACGTTCTTCACTGCACGCATGACAATTGCTGCTGCTCTGGCATCTAAACCACTTGTTGGCTCATCCATGAATATAATAGAAGGATTGGAGACCAGTTCTACCGCTATAGTCAGTCTCTTGCGCTGCTCATTTGATAGTCCACTTATTCCGGGAAGTCCAACTAGTGTGTCTTTGATTCCCTCGAGTTCAATTCTTTCAATTACATCTTTCACAAATTCCTGCAGGGCATAAACTTGGTCCTTGTTTATTGACTATCAACTCTGCACAGGCAGTTTACTGTCTTTTTACAAGATTTAAAACTTTTACAAGTCTGTCGTAACATCAAAAATCATTTTTTTTTCCAATATCAGAATATTAGATCATATAGTGTTGATGCTCGCTTTCTTCAGCTTATTTCTATAATCCAAAGGCTTTTTATCTCTTGACCATATACTTAACAAGTCTCTGCTTACTATGTCTAACTCGCATGCTTTATCACAATGGAGGATATATGTGAAAATGGCTAATGAAGCATAGTTTGAAGTAACTAGTATAAAAGAAAAATTAAATAACCGACATAGTTCTTGGTAAACGGTCTGGCTTTTTCTTATTTTCTTTTACTTCAGATCTTACCAGATATAGCCTCTCATCAAGTTAATCAGGTTAGTAATGATACGTGTACTGTCGTATCACTCAAGAGCATTGCTAAGAACCTATACTAGTTTAGTAGACATCATCATTAGCCTTCTTATCTAGAATTGAGAGATGATTTCATACTTAATCGAATTGTCTTTTAGTAGAGAAGTTTGAACTGTTTACTACACAAGTCAGTTATCTTACTGCTTTCGTAGTTCGCTCAATTTCTGATGGTAGACGCAACCAAGCTGAAAAGATCAATGATTCTTCAACAGTTATTTGTGGAGAATGTATGTCAGACTGCTCACAGTAACCTGATATTCTAGCAAATGCTTCTTGAACTTTTGGATAGCCTCCAACCCTGATATCACCTTCAATATAACCGCTCACTTTTCTGCCGGCAAGTACATCCATAAGAGTGGTTTTTCCAGCTCCACTTACTCCCATTAGAGCTGTAAGAACACCTGGTCTAAATGCTCCGGTTATATCATGAAGAAGATGGAGTCTTTTATCTGTAAACCCTTGTTTTCTCATTTCCTGGCATTGGAGAGGCATAGATAAACATGTGTAATTCAGAATTGACATCATTTACGAATAATTCAATTACCAGTGGGGTTTCAACAGAATATTGAACATTTTGAAATGTTAGAATCAAAGGATCAAAGGGTAGGGCCATCCTTGCTGGTGTATCTGGCATGGCATTCACATAAATTTTTGTCAGTAATCACGGGTTAGTTTCTAATTTTTCAAATGCACATTGTGAGACTTGCTATTTCTCATGCGCAAAGTACAATATTAACAACGTCTAACCGGTTTCTGTTGAAGTTGCCCTTGTCAATGATGATGTAGTAGGTTGAGGCTTCTTATCAATATCCCTGCCACCATTGATCCCTTCATCATTTTGTAGCTGATGGAGCTTTTCATAAGAAATAATGAGCTTATGTGTTCCTGGAGCTAAAGTCAAGATCATTTAAAGGGAAAATTTGTAAATTAGAAGTCTAACTAGTTGATATGTTGATTAAACATGAAACGAGGAAAAGAAACTCACACTTCATGAAAGTCAAAGCTAGGACAAACCCTATGTTGAGCAATACTGCAGATCCAAATAGCACACCGAGAGAAAGCCAGTAATAGTAGTCCTCAAAATTTAAACCATGGCTTGATAATGCAGCTTCAGAAACTGTTGAGCTGCCTGATATGACCTGTACTAACAGCAGCAACACAAAACTAAGAATAGTTTCTTGGGTTTTCGATGGTACGAGCTGGAATTTCTAATGTTTGATGGCTGACCTTCTTCCACCGTGGAGCTAGGAATTCATTGACTGATACTCCAATTTCAGCATAAGATACCATGGAAGCCCAAAATCCCCATCTCAACCACGCGGGCAGTGAGGCTGTCAAAGAAAATTTCTATTAACTTTGTTATGCTTCGCTTGTAAATATTTATCCCAGGTTCCCGTGGTTCTTACCTTCTGGGATGACAAAACCACCGAACAACAGCAGTATAAGTATCAAGACGCTCCCAAGAAAAATTGCAGCCACTTCTCTTTGACAAATTGCAGCAATGAAGCGAAACGAAGACAAGGATGTTTGATGCAGAGCAAAAAACAGGAGGACTTGGCGGAGAAACCTGCAACAGTTAACAACTTAAAAACTGGAAGAAGGATTTGATGGAGATAAACTTATGCGTTGTAAAATATTCACAAAGTGTCTGATAGCACGCACAAGTTTGTTATGCAGTTCCATCTTTAGCTTAAGGAATTAGGGGGCAGGGAAATGAGAGATGATGTTGAAATGACTGTATTCACCTTTCTACCTCAGGGGCATATCCTATGACATAATATGTGAGAGCTGTCCAAGCGAAAGACTCCGCCAGAGACAGTGGAATCTTAAGGACAGCAAAAGGTATTGAGAATATCCATGCCGGGTAAAAGTTAAAGTCTCTCTGCTTGTAGAAAACAGAAAGTCTGGAAACAGTCATAGTCAGTTCTGCAATCCCATTGAGCATGATTCTCATTATACCATAAAACAAAGATCCCAGAAAGTAATTGGCATGCTCCAAGTCCACTTCCATCCTTGTACGAAGAAATACTGTCATTGTTATCAGTGCAATCACAAAAAGCTGCAACCAGCAAAGTAGTTAATTTTCCTTTGGGGGCGTTACAGGTAAGCTGACTATGAAATGAATCACTTGTCGAAAATGAGTCACCTGTACAAATTTAAATGTGTAAACAGATGAATTCCGTTTCATAAGTAAAACTTCTCTGTCCATGCAAGCTTTGAGTAACTCCCATTTTGTTGTGGAGTATTTACTGCTGTTGCTGTAAGATGTATAGTTTTGCTTGGACCGATCGTTGTTTGCCGTGCAGAACTCCTCATTGAGTTGTCTTCCTATACAGTATGCGTTGAACATCTGAGAGAACTCTTTGACTGATATGTACTTGTATGGCGATTCGGTTTTGTACCAGTACTGGATTTGGTCTTTTTCAGAGATAACCTGCACTTCTTTCTGGTGAGAGAAAAGACAATTCTCTGTACTTCAATACGAAATAATATAGCTAGGACCTTGTAAAGTTGTACCTCTTGAAGGAAGTCAGCAACACCTTTTCTTGTCGGGCACCTGAAACCACAATCTTCAAAGAACTTCAGAATGTCGCTTTTAGGGCCGTGGTAAACAATTTTCCCTTCTGCATATAGCATGATGTCATCAAAAAGATCAAATGTTTCAGGTGCTGGCTGAAGAAGTGAAATCAATGCGGTGGCATCTGTTATATGAACCAGTTGCTGAAGACATGTAATGATCTGAAACGTGGTGGAAGTGTCAAGTCCATTGGAGATTTCATCCATGAAAAGTGCTCTCTTTGGACCAACAATCATCTCCGCTACGAGGAAGAATAAAATTTTGAAAGTTGGTATAGTTGAAATGACGATAGATTACTAAACATGATACTAGAACTATGCAATCATCATAAGAATTATTTAAATGGTACTTTCTGTATTTACCATTCTATATTTGAATTTTAAATGTGTGTTAGGGACTAACCCAAAACTCAGATATTCTGTGCAGTTCGAAGGCCATGCCAAAGAAGACATTCCTAAAACTTTTTTTTATTTTTTATTCTGGAACATTGCGCATATAGGTCTTTATTCTGGCCGCAGCATGTTCCTTATCCATCTTCCTTATCAAATTGTGGTACTTCACTTATATTGATGTCTCTTTTTCTTTTGTTTCCATCTAGTTACTATCCAAATTGTTGGTTAAACAGGGAAGTACCCTGTAACCAAGACTATTCATCCAAAAGAATTCACTCACCTGTAGCAAGCCTTCTTTTCTGGCCACCTGATATTCCTCTTCTCATGGCATCCCCAACAATTGTGTCAGCACAGATATCCAGTCCTAATATCTGAGGAAAATAAATCAAGTAAGAAATCATAGAAGAATGTGACAGACGTCTCTTTCCATCAGACAAGAACTTTGCGATTTTGTCTACAGTTTACCCTGAAGATTACCTTCAATGTATAATCTGTTTGGAGGGTTCTTTCTAGTCCGCTAATCGACGTTGCCTGTAAGCATTCACAAGTTAGTTCAAGTCAACATTTTAGAATCTGATAAAATGTCGCTTTTACCTTCATAAATGTATCAATATCTGGTTCTGGGACGATTCCTTCCTGCTTCTCCCTTCGAATGACTTCCATCATGATCTCTTCGCAAATGGAAGGGATTTTGTTACATTACTCATGTAATGGAAGCTACACAAGAACTGATTATATCAAGATCAACTACCTGTCTTGCTTTCAACACCTTGGCAGCGGGCTGAAAAATCAATCGTTTCCCTCACAGTCATCTCAGGAGTGTGCAAGTCATACTGGCTAATATAAGCCGATGTGTCTTGAGGCATAAGATTTTCAACTTTTCGCCCATTGTAATATATCTCTCCTTTGACCTGTAACAATTTCCAAAATTATTACTGATCATTAGGAACTTAAACGTCGCTTGTTTACGGTAAATGACTGCTCCACGTTGTTCGTCTAAGAAACTTGTCTGAGTTTCTGGGTTTATACTCATTTTCGATGGACATAACATATTAATGTGAATTGATTGTAATCTGCAAGCATACATGATATAAGCACATTTGGAAATGCAACACTCTTTCATGTCCGATTTTGTTAATGCATGATTGTTTATGTCACCGAACTGTCATGGCAAGAAACTGCAGAATTATATGTACGGCAGTTAATTACCTTGAGAGAACTATCTAGTTTCCCAGCAAGGGCCTTCAGCAAAGTGGTTTTCCCTGACCCTGGAGGGCCTAGCAGCAAGGTCATCCTGAACCACCAGTTACATTTATGAGTAAACATAATCTGCATCCCATTTCACGCATAAATGTTCTATATCATTACCTGGAAGGTTTAATTATGCCACTCACGCCTTTAACGATGCGAAGCCTTGCTTTCTGAGATTTGCACTGTGATAGTTTTGTAAAAACCTGCTCATAGGCGTACCAAGCAACGAGAAATTGTCAACATATTCTCCAGTCAAGCAAGTTGACATAGGGGGAAAAGGCAGTTCACTCACAGATAACAGACTTTTAAAGGAATTCCACAAAGTAGGAAGAGGCTTGCCATGAACTACTTCACAATCTGCTTCTATACTCAGGTTGTTGAATTTGACTTCCACAGTGGGTAATTTCACACCAACCCTACATCAGGAATCACAAAGAAGGTTGCAACCGTCGGATAGTTTAGTTAATTAAGACGGTTTTAACTAAACTACATCAGGAATCATAAAGAAGGTCACAAAGAAGCTAACACAACTAAAATCTAATTTAATTTTAATATCTTATGTGGTTTTATTGTTTAAATTACATATTAAAATCATTATGAAGAAATATGAGTCTCAGAAACAAAATTGGATAAGACATAAAAGTCAATAAAGGTTATTTTATACCTACTAAAATTCTAATAAGTGATGAAGAGAGAATATAATATAAAGGGGCACCTGACATATTTATTTAGATGATTGCTTTCAACAATTATATATGTATAGTTGAATATACAGACCGACTATTCGTATATAAGCATTAAAGGTCTTTCTTTATTAAATAGAGATGTACACAAGTTGTGATTAAGCTATTTTTAAAAAAGATTTGATGTGATTAGTTACGCAATTCCATGTAAAAGCTCTCTAAAATGGTGCACTGACCAAACCAAAAGCTTTTCGGAGATTCGCAACTTTTGGCACATTCAATCACACTTTTGTCCACATCTTGATTAACTTTTGTTAACTGCTTTGTGTCCGAGTATACAGTTGACTATATTTACGGAAAAATCTTAGTTGCAGTGTTGCGAAACTATTTAAATCTTTAGAAACTTATCATGTATAGTCAGATAACTGTGGAACTTTAACAGATTCTGTGAGTGTTCTTGTAGTTTAGCAAAGAACGGAGGAGGTAGATACAGGGAGCAGCTCAAAATTATATTACTTAACAAATGGTCAAATACAGATAAAGGAATATGTAACTAAGTCTTACTTGTCCATGCGCTTTCTCATCTTCAGCAACAGTCGCCGGTTGTCTTCCTCGATATGGCTTATCAGCTTGTCAACAATGAACCTCCTCTCCATTGCACCAAGCTCAGTAACATCTATCAAGTTCTTTCCTTGACCACCGTTTGGATCGCCTTCACTATCAAACAACGATGTCCTGAGCCTCCTAAATGTGGGAAGCCTCTCAACGGCTGCCCACTGTAACTCAAGCTCGTCTTCTGTTTCTGCAGTATTGGAGTACCTCGCAGATGACCCATCCCTGAAACTTGCACCAAATTGAGCCGATGACGATCCTGAAATCTCTACTGCTGTGTCCATATATCCCCTTTTCTTATCTCTCTTAAAATTGGAGTTTCTTTAAGTTAAACGACCCCTTTTATAACTCTGTGAATATATAAGCTGAATATAATTGTAGTACGTGCATGTACCTTGGAATACCCGAAGATATCCATGTGTTCCTATCAAGACTTTGATGTTCAAATACTTGAAGAGTTGAAGTCTTTAAAAAGATAGATTCCTTAGAAAAGGACTTACCCGATTTGTTTATATTTTGAGAACGAACACCGATGAGTCTTCGAACGAAAGTCCATGGAATTCTCTTATATAATTGGTAACTAGACATGAAATAAGATAAAATAACATCATCTTTTATTTAAACCGCGTTGATATTCCTTGGTAAAAAGTGGATCAGGCGTGCAACATGACTTTTGCTTCCTGAATTTTAGGCATGTGGCATGAAGCTACTTCAAGTAATTTCCATGGGATGAGTTCTTTTGAATGCAATCCTTGCAACGAGAAGCCTTGTGATTTTGTACGTATAAGCACTCATTACAATAAAGTATCGGTATTTAGCATTCAAATTAGACAAAATGTATCTCCAGTAAAATAAGGCATGCTAATGTGTTACTTTCAATCTCTCTCACAATGTTTCCAGCATGAGAAGCCGAAAAGCTAAGCGATTTATTTGGTTTGGTCGTAGTTTCAGGACTTTAGTTAGGAAAATTGATTCTTGGAAACTAACCCTTTTGCACGCTTACGTGACTTTAAGGTATTGATTTATCATATTTTTAATTTAGTTTTATTTTGAAATTTTTGGAGACCCAGCGGGCCAATATCGGGAGATGCTTGGATTAAATTAGATGGAGGGGATGATGTATGGAGATCAACTAGGATGGCACGACCATATGCCACTTAGAATAATTAAGAGGCTTGGAATGCACCTACATTCGAACAAAGTAAATTGAGAAAGTATTAGGTAGCGTTTGGTTTGAGGGTTTGGGAATAAAAGAATTGAACAATTGTAAAAAATAGTATTTGCTTTGGAGTTTTTAAATCCAAAGGAATAGATTTATTCCATTAAGTTTG